>LOEQ01002549.1:126861-162929 GCA_001685075.1 Bramus lutescens
GATAGATAGATAGATAGATAGATAGATAGATAGATAGATAGATAGATAATCAACAGACAAGTAAACAAATGAAATCAGTTCAGGAAGTTAGAGTAGATCACACCTCAGGTCACCCAATTAGAGATTTCCTTATAAGCATACTCAGCGATTGTCTCCTCAATGATTGTAGACCCTGTCAAGTTGGTCATCAACAGTAACCGCTACAGTGAGGATGAAGGAAACTCTCCTGAGTCCTACACAGTCAACAGCCTTGGCTTGATCTCAGCCTCCAAGGAGCCACATGAGCTGGCTCACAAACTCAGCATCAGAACTGAGCTGAGGCCTCCCAACTCCAGTTTCTCACCCCCCACCCACCCCCGGTTCAAACCAAATTTGCATCTCCCACCTCGTGACACCCTAGGAAGCCTATTTTCTGAGGGCACAGCATTTCAGTAAAGGTTAGTTAGGGAGAAAATAAAATGTGGGGGTTTTCCTTTCTGCCCTCATTGTAATTGGAATGTTTTCTTCTGAGAAGTGTGCTCTGGGTTCCTACCTGCCAGGACAGTCCCCCAGGAAAGTACGAGATGACTCAGCCCTGTCTTACAGACCTCAGCTGAGGGGCAGAGGTCCCTTATTTCCCATGACGCCAGGATGGCTTTTGAACCTCCTCCTCAAGATCTGTTTATTTGTTTTTGAGCCAAGCTCTCATCAGGAGCGTAGAAAAGGTAGGAACTTCAGCCTAGGCTGCTCTAAAACTCATGACCCTCCTGCTTGTTCAGCCTGCAGAGCACTGGATTACAAACATATACTAACTACCAAGCCTAGCTCATGAGGAACCTTCAAAACCGAACATCTGCCACAACAGACTCATTGCGCCTAACCCCATTATAATTTATACTTCAACATTGCTTTCCTCCCTTTCCTCCATGGCCTGAGAATGTCTGCTTGTTCCACCCACAGCAGGGGTTCTGGAGAGGAGCAGAGGCCTGGACAAGAGCCTTCCTAGGGTGTTCTTCCTGGGAGAGCTGTACTTCCTAGCCCTGAAAAAGGAGTCAGTAGCTGAGTGAGAGGAGGCCCGCCAGTGGTGCTGATGTTGGGGCATCACAGCTGCAGAGATCAGCAGGCAAACTGACTTGTCTCAGGCCCATCTCTCAAAGATTTGCCTGTACTCTCCTTATGGTGTGTTCCTCTGGGAAGAGGGCCTTCCCTCAGTAATGGCCACAGCTTGGAGGTAGACAGAGGGCAAGCCCAGGGATTCTCAGTCAGCTACACCCACAGAGGAAGCACACTGTTGAAAAGATCCTCCGAGGTCCTCAAGGATCCACCCACATTTGCAGCTGAAGAAACTCTAGGTAGTGCACAGAATGTTCCATAGTCTTCCTATGTTCCCAGAGAAATGGAGCCTGAGACCAGGAAGGAGGAAGGCACTGTGTTTGGGAAGTGGCCATGCATGCCCCTGAGGTATAAAAGAGGGAGACAGAAAAGGGAGGATAAACCCCTCACCCTGCAGACACCTGAAGTTCCATTCCACAGGAGTCCCAGGTAACTGTACCCACAGTGGCTTTAAAGTTTCAGGGCAAACAAGCACGGTCTTGACCCACCCTCACTGTGGAAGCATTACTCCTGGGGTTGGTCCTCACTGCAGCTCCATCCACACAGAAGCCAGAGAACAATCTCAGGCAAAGATGGCCACAGAGCCTTTGTAGACGTATGTTTGCGGGTAACCTCCAGAGGCCAAAGGACATGGCTGGAGCCAGGCACCTTCTGCCATTCCCTTCCCTTTCTCATCTTTCCAGGTACCTGTGAGAGGAAGAACATGGAACTAGAGATCAAGAGATCAATGATGTAGGTGCCTTACCCCTCAACTGGCTGTCTTTACACTGGAGTCCCCATCAAAGCAGAAGAAAGAATGCCTGACATTCCTATGACCCCTAGAGTTCACCTACACACTGGAGATCACTGAGCCTAGGCTGTGCCATCTCATTGGCACTCATTCCTTCCATTATTTTTCTTTAGTACTATATTCTTATTTTTGAAATATTTTGATGTTTTTAATTGAAATAGAGCTGCATCTCTTTCCCCTTCCCTTTCCTCCTCCTAGCATTTTCCAGCAACCCTCTCTCAAACCCCTCCCATGTCTCCCTTACTCTCAAGTTGATAGTTCCTTTTTCTTTGATTATTTTTGTTGCATACATATATGTACACACACACTCACACACACACATATATATAACCTGCTGAGTCTGTTTTTATTTGTGCGTTTATGGTTTCAAGGCTGAACACTCTGAATTGGACAACAAATGGGGGCTTATCCCTGGGAAAGACTAATAATCCTTCTCCCAGCAGTCAGCAGTTGCCTATTGTTCTTTGTCTAAGGGCGAGTCCTCGAGGAGAAAATTTCCCACTTCCACATCTATACATGCATTGTTCTAGTCTTGCTTACACAGCCACTTCTAAGAGAGACTGTTGCACAGAAGACTTCTTGGTATTTTGGTTTTTATAATCTCTCTGCTCCCTCTTCCCAGGTGTTCCCTGAGCCACAAAAGCCAATATAGAAAATTAAACATAGACGTGTATTGTGTGTGTGTGTGTGTGTACATGTGTGTGTATTTGGCCACTTAAGCTAACAATGGCTCCCACAAGAACCACAGACTAACAAAAACTCCAGCCTCAGACATGAGAAACTTCCTTTCAAATACTTGTTCAGGGTAGCCAAAGTGACTCCCAAAACAATATAGATTAATGATGTCACCCTTGGTTGCCCCTCAGGGGTTGAAGGTGGGACCATATTGCTGAAGACATGGTACACTTAGGACACAGAACACAGAAGATTTGAGCTGGATCTGACCTGAAAGCTTCTTGTCTAGCTTCCATGGTTCCAGAAAATACTATGCCAGCTGCTAAGGGAAAGAAGGAGTTGCAATTGAAGAGCCCCATCCAGCTACAAAGCCTCTGAACCATGACAATTATCAGCACAGTAAGATATGCATAAAGGTTCACTGAGTGCCACATATCAGTGGCAACCAACAGCTGTCTAATTGGACTTAATACCCACTCAACAGGAGGGAAATCATGCCTGACACTGGAAATCTAGCCAGCTTCCCATGACTAGTGAGGCCATGAACCTTAGAAAAGAATTAACTAGCACCATTTTGCTAGCCTCACATAATTCTTTACTATGCTCTAAATCTTATTGTTATATACCCAAAAATTGTACCACTCATCAAAGAAGCCTCCCTTTACATCACAGAAAACCAAAACCGAGCAAAGTTCAGAAATTGACGGATCATGGAGAGCCTAGCTTCAATGGACACATTGACATCACCCCTCCATTCTTGAAGTTGAAGTTGGTCCCCTTTTTTTCATAGCTACCCAATCCACAGAAATAGCAAATAAGCATCTTCATGTTTTGGCAATGGCTGCTTGGAGCTCAATGCCCCTCCCAGGGTTGGTGGGAGTCAGTGCAGTATAGGGAGCGAGTGACTCAAGATCCTGCTGGGAAGCAGAGGGTGAAGGGTGCACCATGTACAGAATCTGACCTGATTCCTTGCCTCCTTTTTTTTTCTTTCTCAGAAACAGAGTTCTGGGAAAAGGGCACATACTGAACATATTTTGAGGAGTACAGGAGACAGGGCTTGTCTGATACAAGTGCTCTAAAGTCAGAGAAGTCACCATATGCCAGGCAGGTGCAGCCCAATCCAGCCTGGGGTGAAGGCACGCTCAGTCCATGTTTGTGGAGCTTGATGGCTCTATGGCATCAAATAGGGGAAGCCATGGCATGAAAAGAGGGCCAGAAAAGTTTAGGGATGGTACGGGCTGGGCTCATAGTTTGGCTTCAGCTGACCCTAACTCTATTAGAAGACTCTATTAGAAGTCTCTATTAGAAGACTCTATTAGAAATCTCCTGACACAGACTCATATTTTTATCTGTGTGAGTCTTCTCCAGCCTGCTCATGAAAATACAAACCAAATTTTGCATTGGTTGATGGTCAAAATCTTGTGGGTGTCTAGAATGAGTTCCCAAAGATGCTGGAGTCTGATAAACATAGTTCTTATACTGGGTTTCCTCGGGGTCCTTGGTCAGCATTGTACTGCATGCTTGATTCTTTCTCACACGGAAGATTTCCTTTGTGGTCATCTTTCAGAATCTTCTTCCTCAGGTGATTGGCAGGTAGGTGCTAAGATCTCTGTGTTGCTGGGGGTATAGGTCCTAACACTGTAATGGCCTTTCTGGAGGGGCAGAGAAGAAGAAAAGACAGCTCCCTGGGGAGAGAGACAGTCCAAAGGCTGCCCTCACTTTAGTCAAGATGGACTATAGATTTGCCAAGAATATGCCCCAACTTCTTTATTCAAACAGACTCTGTGTCCTGAGACTCAAGTCCGATGCCTGCTTCATAGGACAGTTTCTTTTGGCCAAGGGAGTAAGGTTCCACCTATGACACAAGTTTTAAAATGGTCTGCTTGAAGGATTGTTCTGTGAAATTGACTTGGAGTCATCAAAAATTCCAGGCCACAAAACATAAAGGAAGATTAGAGTTTCTCTGTGTTATAGGGGGCCAAGCGGATGTCAGCACTCTGCAGCTGGAGCTGGGTTCTGTTTCTTCTCACATGCTATTGGGACCATGAGTGAAATATGAACAGGGTCTGTAGATTAGATCATAGGTTTGTGTTGGTCTTAATTTACTGATTTGGATAATGTTTAAAGTTAGTCCCAGAATGTTCTTGTTTTCAGGGACACACGGGAACATATAAAGAAGTACAGCAGAGAAATAGAAAGATGGTAAAAAAAATATTCACACTTGGGGAATCTGAGTGAGAGCCAGATTTGGGCATTCTCTGTACTTCCCCTTATAACAATTTTATCAGTCTGAAACAATGTTATTTTTTAAGTGTTTCTCTATAGAGCCACTTTGACAATTTTAACATAACACTTGCATGTATTTACGGGGTACAGTGTGATATTTCAATAGAAATGGCTACTTTCAACTGCTAAGCAGCTTCTTTATCCGTTGCCTACTTTTGTCTCTATTATCTATCCTTTTAGCAGGTCCTTGCTAAGCTTCACATTATTCCCACGTGCTGAGCTCTCAGGATTTGCCAAGCTGTGCTGCCCATCTGACCCGAGTAAGCCATTTGATAAGTCATGTACCCCACTTTTAGGGCTGCATTCACTGCCCCATTCTAGCTCCTTGTGCTGCCTGCTGTCCTGGGATTTCTAATCTCTGTCAACGACAACATGGCTAGTCACAGTTCCTGCCCGTGGAGGAACCATCCAGAAGGCTAGATTAGATGAGGGTCACTGTGCCCTGGTCACTGGGGGGCCTGTTTATCATTCCTCTTCCTGTTCTTGACTCTTTTTCTGCAGCTGATAATCTGAATTCTGCCAGTTCCTGGGCTGTGTTCTTCCTCCAGAGCCATGGCCAACCCTGCATTTTTTTCTGTGAGAGGGAGGAGCCACATGGTCCTAGGGACCAGCAGGTTTCATGGGATCAAGGAACAACCTGGAAAGTATTGCCTAACATTGTAAGCGTGTATAGGGAAAGGAGAGGTCCCAGGTGGGCACCAAGAGCAGATGACAAGTCTCTGCCAGGTGATGGTCTAGCTAGTTTCAGAGTCTCAAGGACCAACCTAGACACAGAGATGACCTTATGGGTCCCAAGTAATGTCATCTCTCCCCTTCTCTGCATTTAATGGTCTCCTTTTAAGCTATTGAGCTCTAAACTTCTAAACTTAGGTGACCCTATGCCATATTTGTTAGAACATGCATCCTTGATATATGCAAAGTTCATGTCTTCATAAGCCTTGGGCTTGCTCTGCAATCAACCGTGGTTGTTTCTCATGAATGTTGACCAGCCTCTCCTCCCTGCTACCTTACCCCACCACCACCCTTATTCGTCACCTCTGGGATGCCCTCTCAGTCTTCTCTACCAGGCCTGGCCCCAATGTCAAACCCTCTCTTTGGTTTGTTCCGGATCCCCATCAGTGCCCATCCTCCCAGGGAGCCTTCTGAGCTGTTGCAAAATTCAGCTGTCATATCCAGCAGCGTGGTAACCACCAGACGGAATAGCAAACCTGCACCACAGAGCAGAGCTGCCATTGTGGTCTGTAGCTCAGATAAGGTTAATTAAATCTCATGCTCTGTGGTTCAGAAAGCTCTCTCCCATGCTTGGGGCTCCTGGGCTGTCTGCAGCCAGCCAGCTGCTGGCTCCGTGGCTGTGGGAGGTTCAGCCTTCAGAGCTACCCATGCCGAGGGGGGAAATTCCATCCCATAAGGGTCAGAGAAGTCAAGTCCATGCTGTCCATATCATGTGATCCTGTCTGCTCTTTCCCTCCAAGCAGCCAGGGAGTCAGTAGNGGGGTGAAGCAAGCGGGGAGAATCCCCAGCAAGCATGCCTGAATTTGGAACATCTGGGAATGGTTCTCAAGGCCAGCAGCTGGCCTAGTCCTGCTGCTGGGAAGCTCACACGGTCTCTCTTCTTTCATAGGTACATGGAGTCTCTGGGTGAGAAGAGCCCCAAGCAGACTTCATGGGTTGTCTAGCACAGCAGACCATACATTTACACACTATATAAGCTCCAAATGGAGCTTTTGCAGGTCACCATGGGGAAAAAAAGCTTATGTTTGCAAAGTAAACACTGAATATATGCCACACATTTTATTACCTTATTTAGGGTTTTGTTCATTTTCAAATGAATCTGGCACCTCATGAAATGAAGTAGTCAGAGCTTACATCATCCTCTGGGAAGTTCAGAAATGTGTATGTGAATATGAATACCGTTTCATATGCATATACTGACACACACGCACACACATGCACACACAGAGAAAGAAAGGGGTGGGGGAGGGAGTTAATTATCTTTGGAGTGTTCTTATTCTCCCATTAAAACAAAATGATGGAGACCATTCCTCTTCCTGTAACATTTATTTGGAGACTCCTACAAAGGTAGCTTCTACAATTCCCTGTCTGATTCAAAACTGAAAACCACTTTTTTTTTCAAGTGTGGGAGTATTCAAATGGCCTTCAGACAAATCTCTTTTTTCTGCAGTACAAAGAAAGCATTAAATCAGATGGCTCAAGGTCTGTGCTCCCTGGAACCTGGAAACCTCCAGACAACACCACTACTCTTTTGCCAAAGCCAGCTCTCCAGGAAGAGCAGGTGACGGCCATCACAATGAGCCTGCTTTAGACGCCTTAGACCCACAGACCCATGGCACATGTTGCCCTGGGAATGCTGGAGACTTTAACACGACCATCTTTAGTGTGTGCTGAACTATCATTTGGGCCAGACCCTGTCCTTGTAGCCCAGGGATAGAAGTACAGTCATTAGGAACATGTAGTTCACTGCCTAGAGCCATGAAGCTGTCTGCGTCAGTAACAAACCTAGGCAGAGTACAAAGGCTATGCGAGGCAAGCATGTTGGAGATAAATAGTTAATGAGAATAAGATATTATTGATAAGGATGAGTTGTAAAGCTAGCTTGCTCATAGGAAAGAACAAAATAAAAATTAATAATAATAATAAAAGTGTCACTTGTAACTTTCTTGCCATAAAAGTGTGAAAAGCGATAAAGCTTAGAAGTATACCAGTAGGTTTCTTTCCCGCTTTTCCTGTGCCTGTATCCATACAAACTGTTGTAATTGTGTAATAGCAGCAAATGATAATGATGGTAATTGACACTCACAATATTTATAAGCACAGTGTGGTATTTTGATACATGATAAATGTACAAAGATGAAGTCGAGACAATCAGCATTTTTATTTTCTCAATTCTTTATCGTTTCTTTGTGTTGGGATCTCTCTTCCAGCCATTTTGAAATACCCAGTGAGCTACTGTTACCTGTACTTGTCCCACTGTGCAGAGAACACTAACACTTCATCCTCCTGAGCACCTTTGCATCCCATCCCCTCATCATCTGCAAGGATGGAGACCTCTGTTGTACTCTCTACTTCTGAGACAGTTTCCTGGCAGAATTAGAACAATAAGTCCCATCCAGATCTGCGTCTTCTGCTTCCCTTCAGCATTCTAGTAAGCATTTTCCCACGACAAGATGAAGATTTCTCAGCTGGGCTGAATTCCGATCTAAGTAACAATGGAGAAACACTTTAGCCTTTGAGATTTACCTTGATGGCTGGCCATTGTTTCCTGACCTGCTCCATGTCCATGACATAGATAAAATCCATCACTGCACAGAGAAGAATAAGGGGTTGGTCAGCACCTGCCCTCAGCCCTCCTTGCTGCTTTCTGACTAAGAGAACAAGACAGTGGGCAGGGCTTACTCAGTGGTGCAGTAGAACTTCATTTTTATTTTAATAAATAAAACTTGCCTGAAGTTCCAAGAGTAAGACAGCCACACTGGCCGCCTCACAGACCAGGCTGCAATAACACACACCTTTAATCCCAGTAGTCACACTAGTTGCTATAGAAACCAGGTGGTGCATGCCTTTAACCCCAGAACTAGAGAGGATTATAAAACAGGAGAAGACAGCTCTCAGTCTGTCTCATTCTGAGATTCCTGGAGGCAGGATTACCATTTAAGACTGAGGTAGAGGTAAGAGCTAGTGTCTAGCTGTTTTGTTTTTTGAATCTCCAGATTGAACCCCAATTTCTCTCTCTGAGCTTTCATTAATTATGCTTCACAATGGTTCTTCTGTGTGAGGTCAATAACATCCCATTCCCTTAAATACAGTAATGTTTTCACTTGTCTGGAGAGTTCATTCATTCATTCATACATTCATTCATTCCCTTACTCATCATTAAAAACAAACTCATTAAGACCATAACCTTGTCCCAGGAAAGACCTGGAGTTATCATGAAAGCAGTCTCAATCTGTGCCCCAAGCAACTACTTTTGCCAAAGTAATACTGTTTAGGTCTATTCATTGCAAAGTGACAAAGAAGACACACAAACTCTAATATACAGCCTTAGAGGCAGTCTGGCCAAATTATCTCTTACCATAGTGAGAAAAACAACCCAGTGACTGTGGGGACCGAGCCAGGGTCTCACAGTTAGTCCTAGCAGCTAAGAGTCTTCAGAGCAGGCAATAACTTCTGAATCACATATATTGTTTATTTAGAGGAGCAACCATGCTAACAAGTACCCCAGATGTACTTCCATGAAATGTTCATTGAATGGAAAAGAGACGCGGTAAGAAGGTCCTCCATGATAAGTTTGGCATACAGTGGGTTAAAAGTTAAACAGAACCCTCCCCTGTAGGACTTATGTCTATGTACAGTATGTTCCATCATGGGGAGGAGGTTATGCATTTGTTTCCCAAAAGTGTTTCACAGGACATATGTAAAACACAGTTGGGAGAACCTTGTTCTGAAATTGCAGTAAGCTACTCATACTCAAAGAACATTGCTGAAAAATGCCTTTTGAATGACAAATTGCTTAAGGCAGAAATCACTGTTCTTTCTTAAGAGCACAGCAAGCACTTTCAAATTTACAATCCTGCTGTTCACATTTGATTAATAAAGAGCTTTTATAATCAGTAAAACTGAGAGTCTGTTAGGAACTAAGGTTAGCTGATGAATGTCTAAAGGAGACTAAGTACACGGTCCACAGCGGTACTCCGTAGTCTTCAACTGACCACCCGATATTTGTCCCCTCTTTCTTCCTCTTATTCATAAAACCTTGGTCTCCAAACACTTCCCGGCCTCTCCTGCAGCTGCGCGAGGCCAGGGGATGCTATTCTGACTGGTGGAATTGACCGGAGTTAGTATGTGTGCCCTCCAGGTCTCATCCTTCAAGGGAAATGCTTCTGTGTTTTCCTTCCTCTTCCGTATTGATCATCTCTCTGGGCAAGAAAGAAGTAAGCCTCCCGCTCAGAGCATCTAGACCTAAACCCCTTCACTAACACACTCCCCTCTCCTCTGTATAGTTTAAAAGATTCTTGTCCACCTTGTCTTATTTGTATCCTTTGGGTCTGGCCTGTGGATATTAGAGAACTCACTTTGAGTCATGAAAAAAAAATCAGTTTTGACAGTTTTACCGTCTTTTATCTCTTTGGCTCAAAGCACATATGATCTGTATATTTTTAAAAATCTAACTCAGGCTGACTTTGTATGGAGTGTGCATTTAAATCATTGCAAGCTATCTTCTCTGACTTCAGTTCAATTTTCTACTCTCCATTTCCTGTTTAGTTTTCTCTTTTTAATTTTAAGTCTCTAAAGAGCTTTAAATGCTGCGAACTGGAGCCAAGCACTAATGAGGGTCCATTTGAGTCTCCCTTTCTCTGTTTCTTAGCCAGCTTTTCATGCCTGCTAGCGAAAGCTGATGTGGTGTTTTTCTCTAATAACTGGTTCATATTCCTTAAAGTCCTCTCTTGGCTCATCAAAGTGAGCTGCAGCTGCTGGACAGCTCATAAATGCCTTTTATTTTATTCCGCCTTTATGTGCACTATTTATCCAAAGCCAGTTTCTACCTTTAATGGAGCCCTTTGCCAATTTGCATCTTCCAAATTAGAAACTGTTTTGGCCCCTCATTTAAAGAGTAGGTACTACAGAATATTCTAGAGTCCATATCATGTTCCCACATTTTTCCAAAGAGCTCAGTGGTATCCAGAGAGGATGGCAAGATTCTCAACCTTGTGGAGAAATCATTTATAGCCAAAGAATAAAGGAGTCTCATTTCAACCCACAGGACCCTTCCTCTCACAGTCTGCTTGGCAACTGAGACATGGTCCAAGTGAACACAATTGAACTGTCCCATGTTGGAAAGTGTGTCATAATGTGTCCATTTTGCCCAGTGAGTTTCTCAAACCAACATTCAGCAGCCCTTCCATGAGATGTGCTCCACACTCAGATACTTCCAGTCACCTCTGACATCAGCTGGTGTGGTGGTGGACACTGTTTGGAATATCAGCCTTCTTTTCAGATCCAGACATTTTATTTACATACAAAAATCTCAGTCTCATTGGTTTTGTAGACTTGCTACTGTCACAGAGGCCATCATGGTAAACTTTGGGCTGTTCCTTTCAGGCCCTTCCTGGAGACTGATTTCTGTCCTGGGTCCAGGCCTGCTACAAAATGGCAGCCTTCAAGTCTACACACAGGGAATAAGGAGAGTGGATGTGTTTTGTATTCAAACCACCTCCCTTTATTATCTTAACTCAAGGCCAGGGAAGATCTCTGAACCTGTTTTGTGGTCCTTCCAGATCCTAGGCTGTGTGAGGAGGTTTCAGCTTCTGTCCCTTTCTGCTGTCTTCTTACACCAGAGCCTTAAGGATCTGATTTCTGTTTTGCCATAAGCCTTCCCCGTGTTTTACAATTTTTCTTGAGATACCAAGATCCGATTATTCCCTATTTTCCTAAATTCTTCATCTTCACTCTGTTCCATATTTTCAGTCATGCCTGGTAAGATGGAGGTTAGAGACTGGTGCAGGAGAATTGTCTGTATTCTGTAAATTATATTTTAAATAAACACTGATTGGCTAATAGCCAGGCAGGAAGTATAGGTAGGAAAACCAGACAGGAAGTAGAGGTGGGGCAATGAGAACAGTATTCTGGGAAGAAGGAAGCTCTTTCTGCAGTCCTGCCCAGATCACTGAAGAAGCAGGATGTGACCTACCCTACTGAAAAAGGTACTGAGCCATGTGGCTAACATAGACAAGAACAATGAGTAAATATAACTTACAAGAGTTAATAAGAAGCCTGAGCTAATGGGACAATCAGTTTATAACCTAATATAGACCTCTCTGTGTGATTTCTTTGGGGCTTACTGGCTGTGAGAACTGAGCAGGACAGAAACCCAACAAGCAGCCCCTCCTGTTACAAGGGACATGCCATTTTCCACCAACACCCCTATAGTGCCAGGTAGGTCTTGGGGGTGCAATCTCAGGCACCACTTTATGGGCACCATCTCATGTATGTGAGTCTCTTACCCTCCCAACCTCCTTGACAGTTTTTTCCATGTCCTGCACCCACTGTTCATACCAGAAGCTAGGATAACCGCCTCATTGAAAAACAGATTTCTAGTTTGCTCTTTTATCACATATTGTTTCCTTCAGACGTTATCATTCTGTGTTATTACAGAGAACACAAATGTGTGGTTGTGCCTCATCACGCACCTTGCATCTTCAGGCTCAGGCATGTTTGGGAAGCACACTAGGTTTCCACCCATCCAGTGCAGCCCTGATTGACTGTCTCTTAGCACCAGGGATGAGACCCACTGCAACTTCATGCATGATACTTGCTACTCACTGCACCCACATTTATGTTGAAACCTAACTCCAGGGTTCAAACTGCCAACAACAAAGCTGTCTGTTTCCATGAACCAGTTCCCTGGACATCCCATCAAACTTCCTTTACAGCACTTTGAAAGGTACAGAAACTGCAACAGGCTTCTCGCTGTTCTTCCTCTCCAGTTTTTCACTTCAGCTGCACGGACATTTCTTCTTTCTTACAGTTTTACAGTTTCACCTTCTTCCCTTTGAAGGAACCACAAACCAAAACCATTAAATGGAGACTTCTAGAAACAACTTCCAAGTCTTAAATTGCATGCCACTCTGATATTGCGGTAAAATCTCTGGGCATCCCGCTAGGTCCATAAACCTCCCATTTGTGTTGTGAGGGAGCCAACATGTTGTACTCTACCCTCCCACTAGCAAAATACTCAAAGCCATCTGATTATAGCAAGGATTGTTGTGATATAATAGCAGTTGTGCTCAAGAAAACTATGTTTTACTTTAAAATGACCCCAAAGAATAAGAATAATTATTCTGGCAATTCAGAGGTGCCTCAAAAAATAATAATTCTTGCAAATGGATGAAAAAGTAAAAGTATAGTAAGATATGGAGCAAGAATGACAAAATTCATTCATGTTGCTTTTATTATGGTGGTATATTTTTACAATTATTCTATTTTATTATTATTGTTAACCTTTTTCAATCTCAAATTATTAACTGAGATTTACTATATACAAGTATGCTTAGGAAAAACATAATCTGTGTATGTTTGTGTGTGTGTGTGTGTAAGTTTTAACACTATTTGCAGTCTCAAGCACCTGTTGGTAGGATGATGATAAAGGTGGCTACTGTACCTGCCTGATTATTGACAATGCTCTCTAATTATCTTTTCTTAGCAAAGAAATTTGCCCCCCAGGGCCACAGAGAGAAGAGGCAAGTTGAGGTCTGTGTCTGTGCTCCCATGAGAAGTCAGAAGAGAGCACTACAGATTCCATTAGCAGGGAGGTAGGTGCAGCAGCCACACTCAGGCTGCAGGTCTGCCTCTGTCCTTGCCTGCTAGCAGAGGGATTAAATCAGGAATGTCAGTGTACCTGGTAGCTGCTGCTCCTCATGGGACAGCTTTTGCTCTCTGGGCATCAGCTCTGCAATTGATGGAAGTCACTGGAATATTTGGGAGTGAGCATTTAGTTGTCAATGAGTAGCATGAGATGATCAGATACAGAGAACAACTAGGAAGATTGTAGAGCAGTATCGACTCTCAGTGAGCAGTGCGGGCCAGACAACCATGGAGTAAATATTGAATTCATAGTCAAGAAGGCCTTATCCTATTTCTCAGCTGGGAAGTGTGGTGGCAGTTTTTGGTTTTCTGACTGAGTATATCTGAAATGACCTACAGTCCAGAAATGGACAATCTCACACCTGTGAGAGATTTTTCTGCTTGTTTTGAAGTGGGTGAATCCACTTCTAGTCTGGGCCTTTGAAGTAAGAAGACACACATCATTGATCTGGACCTTGAGTCAGGAAGACACAGGCCTTTAATCCAAATATTGAGGAGGGAAGACATACCTTTAGTATGAGTTAAACCTTCTGCTGGAAGTCTATGTAAGGACATAGAAGAAGGAAGCTTTTGCTCTTTATCTGCATGTCCTCGCCTTGCTGGCACCTCCATTCCTTCACTGGCATTGGAGCCTGCTTCCTTGGGACTCCAGTATATACAGAAGACCGGCTGAGAGAGCTGTAAGTCATTCCAATAACACACACACACACACACACACACACACACACACACTCTCACACACACATTCACTACATAAGTTTTGTGTCTCTAGAGAACCCTGACTAATAAAAGAAATCTTAATTTTTCAGAAAATTTTAGTCACAATTAAGGACCCTCCCCACAAGAACCAGTTGAGAGAGAATCAGAGACATGACGTCCTTTCAGACTCTACTACCCCATAATCATAAACTAATTATCAAAAACAGGGAATTAATCTTTATAGCACATTGCCACTTTATTGATGGTGCTTATTAAGTTTGTCCAGTTGTGTGAATACAATCTTTGACAGGGAAAATATTGAAGAGCTGGAATGACAATCTGGATCTCTTTGCACCTTCTGTTGCTGTGCAGTTTCCTTCAGTTTCCCTGATGCATGTGACCTTGAGAGTTTTGAAGCAAGCAGGCTAGTCTCAAACTGGCAGGCTAGTAGGATGTCTCTTAACTTGGGTTTATCCAATTTAGGTTCAGTCTAGGTATCATTGGTGCCTGTGTTATTCACTCAGATTTCTAACCCTGAGTAAAACTCCAGAAGAAACAAACACCTAAAGAGAAAAGGTTTTCTGTGGCTGAGTGTTTGAAAGTTCAAGTGCTTATGGAGAGGGAGACCATCATACAATGACCATGTACAAAAGAAAAACAGCCATAGAGAGAATAGAGAAGGGGCATATCCTATAATCTTTTTCAGCCGCATGACCCCAGTGACCTAAGTAGTTCATTCATTCACCTAGGCTCTGCCTTCCAAAGGTTCTAATACTTCCCAATACTTTCACTCTGAGGGCCAAACCTCTAATATGTATGCTTTAGGGTACATCCACGATCCTGTTTGCAACAGCTGGCCCCCTACCGAAATGATGCTAATCCTCCACATCCTCCCAGATATGGATAATTTCCCTATAGTCCACAGTCAATAGCTTCATATATTTGAGGGCTTTACCCATTCCAGACCCATCACAGTAATTGCCTGGGTCCATCTATTGTGCTTGTTGTAATTAGATAAATAGTTTCTCTTCATGGGACCCAAGGGAGAGAAGAGTAGAAGAAAGCTTTACAGAGCTCCAACCTTCTGCCTCTGATCTCCTGTCTCAGGGTCAGAGGCTCATAATGTGCTCTCACAGTGTGCTCAGAGACCATAGCTGTCCTAAGGCTGGAGGCTCACAGTGTGCTCACAGACCCTAAGTACTAATTACTTTCCCTGGTGACTAGCAAGTGGGTTTGCTCACTTCAAATTCTTCCAGGCCTAGCTGTTCTGATCCTGACAATAACTTCAAAACACATTGTCAGTTTGTCAAGATTTTGTTCATTTCTTTTCACTGTCTTTTATAGGGAAAAATGTGGCTAGCCACTAGGCTTTTTTCTAAGAAAAAAATGTTCCTTGATTTTAAAATTAAGAGCTCCCCCTTAGGAGCAGGAAAACTGAATCCAACATGGCTCTTGGGCTCTGGAAATCAGCAAGAGCCCACACCTGATAACTCACAGAGAGAACATTTCCAACTGGCCTGGTGAAAAATTCATGTAATGTCAAATGATAGCCACTCAGAAAAATTCACCGTCTAAAATCTCATGCACTAAGATTCAGCTGGCTCCTTGGTTCCTGGCATTCAATTAGCAAAGCAGCATTTAAAAAAATGTTTGGCTTGAATCTTGGAAAAGTGTACAGCTGTCCAATTTGAAGCCAGATGGTATGGCTGACCCCAAGGCTAGAGGGAAAAAAACACAGGGAATGGATTGCTATTGCAACTGAACCCAAAACTCCCTCTTCTGTTGCTAGCAGTATATTGATGAAAGAAGTACTTCTTGGGTTACTTTGGGAAACTGAAGAAAAATGTTATATCCACTGCCACACCCAAAGTGCTGAATGTGAACACAACTTTTGTCTGCCCTAGCATCAACAAGCTGAATTCTGGGCGTACTGGTGCCTGGCATCGGGAAGGATGCAGCAGCCATCAATGAGGGAATGTATTGGCACATGCCTCCAGTGTCAGAGACTTAATGACAGGGTAGTAAATCGTTAAGAGGAATGGGTTCTTCTTACACAGAGTAGGGCCTTGACACTGCTGTTTGTGGGTACAAATAATTGAGCCAAGCATTGTGAGTAAGTGCTAGGTGTTCTGCTCACTTTGCTTGATTCAGTGGAACAGGAATAACCAGAAGAGTTCCCTACACTGGAGGGATACAGATGTGCAAAATGCCAAATTGGAGGCAATGGCAAAAGTTCTCAAGAAAAGAATGAAGAACTGCTGGGAGAGACAAGGTCAGCCTCTGGAATTAGTCTTGTAGAAGAAATATCAGGCTGTCTGCTGTTGGCTTAACCCTGTCCAGCTTATCTCATGAGAGAGGTGTTCAGTCTCCATGTTCATCCCCCAAACCCTTTCCTTTCTGTTAGGACCAGTGAAGCAGGGGTATTTCCCTGACCCAAAGGACCAGTCAATATTCTTGATCAAACAAAAAGCAATTAACTTACATGGGGGTTAGATCCCCAGGTTCTCCCCCTGCTCATGCCCCATGGGTGCCCACTCTGCCTCCTGAATAGGGCTTTGTCAAGGCTCCTATGCTCCACAAGACATTGTACAGAGGTGAACTCTGCGACTTACAAGCAAAAAATCAAACCTCCACTAGGTCCTAGGAGAAAGAAACATGACTGGCATTTGCTTCTTTCTGTTCCCAGGACAGTCACTGCTCTCCACGGCTGAAATCTTATGTATTGCCTGAAGTTACTGCCATTCTCACTTCCACAAAAACAAGTGCAAACACAAGACCTCTGCTGAGTTAAAGCAACCAGAGTCTACCAAGAAATGAGAGCCAAGGAAGGCAGAGCCTGGTGTGGGAGCATTCTTGTCATTTTGTCCCCATGTCCCTGGCAGCAACTGGGAAAGACACACATCAAGTTGTTCACCAAATGTCTTAAATTCCAGAGATGCAGATGTCGTTCCTGTAATGGAAAGAAAATGTTGCACGTGTTCGATAAGGTACTTGAAAATATTTTCCTCCTGCTGCGTGCGGGGTGTACCTACAGATGAAGGACTGTGTGGGGGTGAAGTTGGCAGCATAAGCACAGGGAGTGTTGTGGCAAAGACTGAGAAGGTGGAGAAAGGAACAAGAGCAAGGAGGGAAGAGAGACACTATGCCAGGGTGGAGAGGCACTGTTCCAGTAAACAATGTTCCACAGACTCTACAAACAGCTTGAGTGATTCTCCAGCAAAACGAGCCAAGAATGACCCTTGGAGCCTGAGCCCAAACTGCCCCATTCCTGAGATCCATGCCTGTGTATCCCAGGTCCCTGAGGCCAGAGAAGACATAATGAGGCCTGGGTTTGTGAACACATGGGGCCAACCAGGTGTCAACCATGTCAGTCCTGGTGTCCTTTCTGAGCTAAACATTCTTCTTAATACTAACATTTATGTGGTTCATTCTCTTAGCATCTCTTGGGATTTCCAACACGATGTAGGATTTCCTTCTGTATGCTATGAATGTTTTATTACCATTGTTTAATAAAGAAACTGCTTTGGTCTATGGCAGGGCAGGATATAGCTAGGTGGGAAAACTAAACTGAATGCAGGGAAAAAGAAGGCAGACTCAGGCAGATGCCATGTAGCTCCTCAAGAAGTGAAATGTGAGGGAACAAACCACAAACCTTGTAGTAAAATATTAAATAATAGACATGGGTTAATTTAAAATGTAAGATCTAGCTAGGAATATGCCCAAGCTGTTGGCCAAACAGTGTCTTGATTAATATAGTTTTGTGTCACTATTTGGGTCTAAGTGGCCAGAAAACAAACAAACAAAAATTACACCAACAAGCCCTTGGACCCATTCCTTCCCTAAGACATGGAAGTAACGTTCCTCCTTGACTTGAATTACTGGGGTCCACGAGTCTTAAAGGATACATTTTCATTTATTTAGGTTATACTTATCACATATTTGCCAATCAGAGGACACGGATGCCCCTGAAATAGCCAGGCCCCAGTAGCCTTTGACTGAACTAACATTCTCCAGGACTAGAAATGATCCAAGTGCCAGGGACCAGAAACAGTTGAAATTCAGTTGCTATCAGTCTCCCCTCTGAAAGACGAAGGAAGCTGGGGAGACACCCAGCTCATGGAGCTTTGGTGCAGACATGTATAGATGGGGTTAAGACACTGTGTTACAGCCACTGCTGCTGCAAGCGAGACTCATTGATGGGTATACATCAGAAGGTGGGTGTGAACCTGAACTCCCTTCTTGCTGCCCAGTGGCTGTATGACTGGAGGAAACATTTACTTACACGAAGATACACTTATTTCATCTGTAAGATAAGCATGGCGATGCCTGTCTTTGGGCATTTTAAGATCTTTGAAAGTAAAAGTAAGTCCAGATTGGCACTGGTCATAGAAGAGATTCAGCAAACATCTTGATTTCATTTTCACCCTACTAAGGTGTGTTTCAGACACTGTGATATGTAGCTGGACAGGTCAAGGTAACTTTTGCACACTCCAGTGCCATTGAGCTGGAAAACTCACTAGTCATTTCCTTTATTTTTTTCTCAGCTTCTGGGGATCCAGAGTTACCTTTCACATGTTTTCTTTAGAAAAGAATAAAGACAGACTTTGAACAACTGCTCTCCAACTCCCCACACAAAGCCACTAGGCTAACGCCAAAGATTCAGGCAGATGAAGGCAAAGAGAAGATTCAAAGTCTGGGCCAGAACTAAAGATACACAGGACCCCATGCAATGTCACTGAATGTTGTCAGCTTGTCGTCAGGTTCCAAGGCTGAGATTGACATCCAACAGCACAATCCTACAGATAGTAACAAATCCATCTCATTATTACCTTTCCTATCTGGAGTGGTAAACCCTCATGGTCAGGACAAGAAAGGGAAAACTGGAAGGTTTCCACAGGGGTTGACAGGGATCAGCAACAGCAGGGAAGAAGAGAAAAAGGCTTTCTGCAAATGATGGAAAGTCATTCACCTTCTCCCTTAAAACACTTCTAGAACCTCACGATGTGTGTCTTGTAACAGATGAAACAAACCTTGCCCAACAATGAATTGCCTTGAATGTGTTCATGTCCCACTTCAGTTGCTTAAAATTCTTTATTTTCCCTGGTCATAAGTCCAAAACACTATGAGGTTCATAAAATACCTGACACACAGCAAATGTACCCTACCTTAGGGTCCCTGTGGCATCCATGCAGGGGCCTGGAGGCCATAGTAGACCTTATGTGAGAGGAGAGAAACTATAAATGGGCTGTCATTTATAAAATGACATTGCTCCATGATAAGACTTGTGTTGCTGTTATTTGGGGGCACCGGGTCAGTATCAGTCATAATTTTCTAGACTCAAATTGAGCTCTAGAACTAAGATGGAATGCTACAACTACTCTAGTCCTGGCAGTAGCATCTAGAGTCACACATAAAGGTCATTCATTGTAAAGCCTAGGGTCAAAGCTGAATCTGCAAGTCTACTTCTTAGGAGTCTCCTTTGAGTCTAGTCAGGTCTAGCTGGTAGACTATAACTGGATCTCAGAGGAAAGATGATGAACAGAATCGCAGGCGCATTCAGGATTAGCGTTGTAGTTTTGACCTCCAGATGCTCAATGTGCCAACTGTCCTAGATACAAAAGCCCTGCTGATGAGCAAAAGTCATTCTGCATCAGGTTAGGCAATCTTCATACTTTCCCCTACACTCTGTTGCAAGGCTATGGCAGGCTAATTCAATCTTCCTGTTTGGTCCAGTCACAGCTTCAAAATCTTTAACAAGTTCAAAATGGTTGCGGCCTGGGGAACTATCCATGGTGCTACCCTAGCCCCGACCTCAGAGTTTTCCTCTTAGACTGGCAGAAAAAAGTTTGCCAGGCTATCGCAACTGTCAGACTTTAAATTTGGTGGAGTGATCCTTTCTGTAATGTCCCAACAAGTCTTGTTTTAGTTTGTCTGATTCTAAGATCTTTGTTTGGGCTATGGAGTCCCTCTTCTGCTCACCCATTTTCTGACTGTCCTTCAGGCCTTTCTTAAGAATCCTTTATCTGGGGGTTGGAGAGTTGTCCCAGCAGTTAAGAGCACTAGTTTACAGAGGTCTGGGTTCAATTCCCACCACTCACATGGTAGCTAACAGCTATCTGTAACCCCAGTTCCAGGAAATTCAATGTCCTCTTCTGGCCTCTACAGGTGCTGCACAGGTGTAGTGTTCAGTCATGCATGCAGCTAAACACTCATACACATAAAAGTAAATCAAATCTAAAATCATATATTTAAGTCTAGTCTCCCCAGGTATATCAGCTACTTGGCTATATTTTTGAGCTCAAGTGAGCAATAGCTACCCCTCACCCACAATGAGCAGGGCTTCACCTTCACACTAGTGCAGCATGGGCAGATGCTTATAGCAACCTCCAGGAAATCATAGCTGCTGGTACACCCAAGGCAGGTGTGGTAGGTGAATGTAGTTGGTCCCCATAAGTCATAGTGAGTGACATAAGTAGGAGGTGTGGCTTTGTTGGAGTGGATATGGCCTTATTGGAGGAAGTGTGCCACTGTGGGGTGGGTTTTGACTGTGAAACCATGCCACAACAGACACACAGACACAAAAGAAATAAAACTTCTCCTGGAAAGTAAGCTTGACAGGAGCCCAGTCCCAGTGTCCCTGACTTTAGATCCCATTGTCCTTACCTACTCCTGTAGAATTAAAACACTAAGCTAAGGTCTATGAAGTTATCTTAAGGAACAGTTCCATGAGGTTTATATATCTAAGTTATTTTAAGTTCATGTTAACCCTGGGGTGAAGCTGGTGCAATAATACTTACTTAGTGTACACATTGCACTGAGTTTGACTCATAAAATAGCAATCTAAATAAATAAAAATAAATGGCAGTTACAGGGCGGGTACAATCCACATGTCCCATGAAGACTGAAGATTGCAGAAACAAAAGCTGAGGAGATCATATGTTACCCAGTTAACATGGGGGAGGGAAAAAACTGTACAGATCATATAAGGAAGAGGTAGACACTTCTCTATCCTGTCGGGAGGATGAGCAGACACTCCCCAGGTCATGTGAGAAGGGCAAGCACTTCTCAGGAAATATTGGAGAGGAGCATACATTTTCCAAGTCTCGTGGAAGAGAGGACACTGCTCAGGGCCCACAGGGAGGAGCATGTACTTTCCAGGTCATGTGGGAGAGTAGCAGACACTGCCCATGTATGTGGGAGAGGGGAATGTACTATCTACATATGTGGGAGAAGGCTAGACACTACTCAGCATGAGAGAAAGAATTGATTGGTAGAATTGATCTCCTGCTAGGTATTAGACTCTTCAGACCTCTCCCCAAGATGTTGGGAGCAATTTTGGGAGGCTTGAAATTAAGTAAATTGGCTGTTCTAAGTAAAATAAATTGTTGGAAGATTATCAAACGTAGTGAGCTCTGTTTGGTGTAGAACAGAATCTGATCCTAACACTAGGAGATCACAGGCCCAAAACAAGCAAGCTCTATTAACACCCCTCCATAACATCAGGTTCAAGTACAGATACAGGGCCTTTTGGCAGGGCCTCCAAATTTTGAGTGGTCATGTGAGGTTCCACTTTAATAGATCCAAGGTGGTTTAAGGAATCAGAGAGCTGTCTCAGTGGTTAAGAGTACTTACTGTTCTTACAGAGGACTCAGGTTTAGTTTCCAGCACTTACATCATTGGCCCACAGCTAGATATCACCAGTTCCAAGGTATTCAACTCTCTCTGTGGGGGTGATGCACGCACATGATGCATGCACACACGTGCAGGCAAGCACTCACACATGTAGAACAAAAACACTTTGTCATATTAGATCTGCTTTCACTGCAAACCCTGTTCTTGGCTGACTGACATCAACCCTTGAGGATTGTCCTTCTCCATGTGTGTTCCAGGGAAAGGAAAAAGGGGAACAGCCAGCCTCTAACAATCTTCTCTAAGGACATACCACCAGATTGGTTATTCTTGTTCCTGTGATCACCAGACTGGATAGAAACAGCTTCCTTGGGGAAGGATTTCTGTGGCTCATGGTTTTAGAGGGCTTCAGCCCACCATGGCAGGAAGGGACAACTGAACAGTTCAGTTTATGAATGACAAGAGCACATGATCATAGACCAGGGAACAGAGAACAAGACAGAAAGCACTCAGAGATGATTGATCCCCAAGAGCCCCCCACCCCATGACCTACTTTCTCAAGCTAAGCCCTTTCTCCTATAAAGGTGCTACAACCTCTCAAAATATTGCCACCTGCTGGGATGCAAACATTTAACACTTAAGCCTGTGTGGGGGCATGGTGGGTTTAACATTCAAACAGAAACATGGCCAATGACATAGAGCCTCCCACCAGGTGAAAGGTTCCACCACCTTCCAGCAGTGACATCAGCAAATAGCAGCAAAATCACAACTGATCCAGTGTCAAGATCAAACAATCATTCTAGCCTGTGAATTGCTGGACTGTAATGAAGTCTGTTGTAGACATAATCCTGAGCTTGAGGTCACTTCTAAACAACTTGTGAGTAAGACCCCAAGGTCTTATTTAACTTGCTTTACTTGGAGGAAATTTTAGGTTAGCTGATCTCCAGAGTTCTGAAATCTGGGTCCTGTCATGCCTCCTGCTCATCTCTTTCTTTTCTTCTCTCTGGGAGCTTTTTCCTTCCCATCACTGTCTCCACCCCTGACCTTTTTTTTTTTTGGCTCCCTTTCCTCATCCTTCTTTCCTTTCTTCTCTTCCCCTCGTCCTGTCCCTAACTGCATGGAATGAGATTGGCCCAGCCCACTAACCACACCCATGGTCTTGGACACTGAGTGACTTCTTAAGGTGGGCATATCTTTGTATTAGTAGGCCTTGTCGAGGATACTACCATGCTGGATCCAAATCTGTCCCTTTTATCTTATAGCTACCACCTACCCTAGCCTCTGTCCTTTCTTCTGGGCTCTGATGTCCCAACTGACTACCTTACTTCCTCTTGCATTGTCTGTCATTCCATTTTCCTCACTGGCATCTCCATACTTTCCTCAAACATTGATGCCTTCATTCCCCAGGGCTGACCATGCCCCCTAGGACAGACCCACATGCCATTCTTTATTTATAACCCCTGCCTGCTTCTTACACTTGAATAAAGTTGGAACCAAATCTCCTTTATCAACATGAAATCTGGAAGGCTCTGTGAGGTTGCCAGAGCACACCAATAAAAAAGAACAGATTGAAAAAAAATAGTGATGTTAAGGATAATCAAAACCTGATTAATTGTCAGAGCTTGTAGGCCGGGGACTATAGATGATGAGAATACAAAAGATGCCTTTCTAGAAAAGAGAAAAGAATTTTAGAATATGTCCATGAAACGGCACTGGTAAAACTGTCACTAACTAAAATTGCCTTTGAGGGAATAAAAATGAAAGGGCTAAGAAAAGAATTAATCCTTAGCAGGAAGGCAGGTTTTTTTTAATTCTGATTATGAGTCATAGTCAATGCTCTGTGTGTGCAAGTGTCCCTGAGTGCCTCTCCTTTGTAAGAGCAGTTATTTCGAGCAGTACCCCCCCCTTGGAAATCAGTAGCAAGCGCCGCAGAATTCAAAGCCCAGGTCCCATCAGTGTGTAGTTTCTCAGAGACTGGACATTCAGAGACCACAGCTGGGAGCCATTAGCCACACAAAGGAGAGCTGACCATGAAATTGCTGGCTGCCCCGATGGTTCTGCTACTCTGCTAAGGCTGACTTGTGCAGTTGCATGCAAAAGGCATCCTGTGTTTTCAGGCTGAATTTGCCCAAATGAGCCTGAATTTCCAATGTAAAAAACAGACTCCTAGACCCCAACAGAAGCCAGGGGGACAATGACTAGAACCAAATGCCACTATTCAGCTCTGTGACTTGACACCATTTCTTACTTGGACTTTCCCTGAGGGTCCACAAAAAAAATAGCATTCCCCTACATATAGGGAAACATAGGATGTAAAGAAAACAAACTTTTAAAAATGTATGGAAAGTAAAGGAGTGTGGAAGCAGCTGGGAGTAAATGCTACATGGTTTAAAGTCAAAAGTGTGATAGAAATGAGCATAGTTTTACATTTGTGTTCCCCAGTAGCACATACAAAGAGAAAAGGTACGCAAATAGCATCCTTGGCCACTACTTGATAGATTAACAGTCCCACTGCAGACCAGCCTTCTCTCCCCTAGATCATCTACACACTGACCTAGCTGGGATGTAGGTTAGATTCGACGGGACTTAGAAAGAGCACCATGCCCTCGAGCACCATGCCCTCAAGCCAATGTTCTAATCCCTAGCTAATCCACCTGGCAGACGTGACTCTGCTAGATTCTGTACCCTGTCCTTCAGCTATGATGTCTTAACTTAAAAATATGAATATGTGCCCCTCAGCATCTCTAAGGAAGTAGTTCTAGGAATCCCTGAAGATACCAATATCAGAGGATGCTCAGGTCCTTTGCACAAAAAGGTTGTATTTGTATATAATCCCATACATATCATCTCAAATACTTTTGATCTCAAAGACTCCTTATGACACCTAATACAAATCTTATATAAATACCTGTTCTACTGTATTGTTTAAGGAACAGTAAGAATAGACATAACCATCATAAGCCCAACTAACTTTCCCCTTGCAGCCAACTGTGTACATGAATCTGGATCCTGAAGATGCAGAGGACCACGAGATGCTAACACTACAGAACTTTTCTTAAGTTCACAGAATATTTGGAGGTCCAGCACATGATACTAGTGGCTAAGTGTGAGTGAGGTAGACAAATCATACCTGTCCACCTTCAGGGGACATAATTTTGTGTGCACTCAAAACATGGTAGACTCCATTTTATAGTGGTAATAGGTGGTCTAAGATTGGGTCCCACCAGAATCCAACATTGATTCAAATATTTAAAAATAAGCATTTTGTTTGGGTTGCCCCATGAAACGTTAGAGGAGAGGAAAGGACATCAGGAAGAAGGACAATTCAGTGTGTGTCACAGGATGAAAAGGAAGTCATCGTCAAGCATCGCGGGTAGAAGAGAGGAGGCTTACAATCAGAAAGGTAATATTCTCTGCTTGTCTCAGCTTCCCCATCAGCTACAGCGCCATTTCAAATCACAATATCCATGGAGATAAGAAACAAAAGTATAAAAGTGCCTAGGAACCAGGGAGCAGAAGCTGGCAGGACAGATGGGCTGGCCACATTGATGGGCAGGGCAGGATGGCAGTGGGAGTGAAATCTGGTAAACCTGGGACAGTGCAGTCAATGCCACAGTCTCAGGAGCTGCCATCTCAGCTCTTGTCACTGCCTGAGTACATTTTTATAACTGCGCATGCTCAAATCAGCTGTTTCTGTAATAGGCTCCTATGAAGACCAGGTCCCTTTGTATCGTATTGTCAGGGAAGAAAATGTGGGGGGTTTTTTTTGTAAACACTTGGCAAACAGCATGACATTCTTTCTGTAAGCTGCTGTTATCCACTTCCTGTCTTTGACCACTCTACATCCTTTTGCTCTGGTTGCATGGCCAGAACATGACTCTCTTTGTGGATGTTTGCATCTCAGTGCAGGTCAAGCTGTAATAAGACAAGGTACATCCCCTCATATTAAGGCTGGATTGTAGGCAGAAACTGCTCATTTATTTCCCAGCTGCCCAGACCCAAAATAATCACACAGAAACTATATTAATTATAACACTATTTGGCTGATGGCTCAGGCATATTTCTAGCTAACTCCTGCTTCTTAAATGAAGCCATTCCTATTATTCTGTATATCACCACAAGGTTGTGGCCTACGGGAAAGGTTCCGGCATCTTTCTCCTTCAGTAGCTATGTAGTGTCTCCTTGACTCTGCTTACTTTCTCTATATATCTCTGTTCAGATTTCCTGCCTGGCTTTATTCTGCCCTGCCACTGGATGAGGCAAGTCAGTAGGAGGAAAATGGTTTCCAAAGCAGTCAGAAACAACCCCCCTTCCACTGTTAGGTATCTCACTAGAACACCAACCTGCACACCCATAATGTATATACAGAGGACCTAGCTTAGACCCGTACAGGATCCTTGATTGCCAGTTCAGTCTTTGCGAGCCCCTATGAACCCTAGTTAGCTTATTCTGTAGGCCATTTTCTTGTGGTATTGGTGTCCTTGACCTCTCTGGTTCCTACAATCCTTCTACTCCCTCTTTCATGGGATTTCCTGAGCTCAGCCTGATGTCTTTGGTTCTATCCTAGGTCTCTGGACTATCCAGAATCTGGTTCTTAACCCTCCGGACAGTGTCAGGCATGGCCTGCCTCTCATGGTCTCAAGTTGCCCTAGTCACTGGTTGGCCACTCCCACAAGTTCTGCACCACCTTTACCCCAGCAAATCTTGGAGGCAGAACAAATTGTAGGTCAAAGGCTGTGTGGATGGGTTGGAGCCCCAGTCCCTCCACTGGAAGCCTTTTCTGATTCCTGGAAATGACTGGTTCAGGCTTCATATCCCACATTACTAAGAGTTTTCACTAGGGTCACTCCTGTAGATTCCTGGGGGTTTCTATTGCTCTGGATTTCTACCTCTACCCAGAAATGCCCCCACTAATTTCAATCATCTATCCCAGTATTCTCTCCGTCCATCCCCCCTCCTGTTACCTCCTGTTCCCATCCCCACCTGCCTCCATTCCACCCATGAAATCTATTCTATTTCCCCTTTCTAAGGAGATTCATGCACCCCCCCCTCCTTGAGAAAGGCTGGATAAATTTGAGTGGTATTCTCGGTTATACATGAGGATTGTGTAAGTGGAAATACCCCTCATTCCATTTGATTATGGTTAATCTTTGTGTTCTAATTGAAAGACAACAAAAGAGCCACGGAGAACCAGTCTAGGATGGTGACAGAGAAAGAAAAGCAGACACCAAACACAGTGAGAAAGCAGCAGGGAAAGTCTGGGTGAACTTTTCAGAAATAAATGCAGATGTTAAACGCTACCACCATGCTGTACTTCAGCACCTTGCACCACAGCCCGCAGCTGCTAGAAGCGAACATTTATAACTGTTTCCTGGCTTTCATTGCTCCCTGTGTATGGTCGGCATGTGAAGCAGGCAGGGAAAGTCCTGTAGAGTTAATTCTGTGCAGAAGATGTCTGTGACAGTGATGGAGCCCGCGGATGAAGGTCAGCACTACTCCCTCCGTTATGTGGGGCAATGTGAGACATCCTGCATATCCTCCAGGTCAGGACCCTGACAGGACTAAGCCTAGAAAAGCTGGCTGGACACCAACACACCTGGTAATGGTTTTCTCTCCTAGCCTTTTGCACGGTTCCTCTTTCCCCAGAGATAATCATGGAACTAGTGTCAATTCTAATCCTGAAAAACATAACCCTAAGCACCACAGCACCAAATGTTGAAATCCTGAAAGAGAAAAATCCTCCAAGCCTAAAGTAACTAAAAATCACAATCTCAAAATTCTAAAATCTGGCCAGCAAAGTGGCTCAGGGCAAAAGTGTTCATTGCACAAAATTTAGAATCCGAGGTGGACCCCCGGAGCTTACAGTGGTGGTATGGGAGGTCCTTCTGTCTATGTGTTGCTTTTATTGGTTAATGAATAAAGAACTTATTTGAGCCTATAGCAGGGAAGAACAGAACTAGGTGGGGAAAGCTAGGCTTTATGCTCGGAGAAAGGAGGCGGAGTCAGAGAAAAGCCATGGAGCCCCCGAGACAGGTGCTGGTTGGAATCTTGCTGGTAAACTACAGCCAGGTGGCGACACACAGATTAATAGAAAAGGGTTAAATTCCTATGTAAGAGTTAGCCAATAAGAAGCTAGAGCTAATGGGCCAAGCAGTGATTTAATTAATACAGTTTCTGTGTGATTATTTAGGGACTAAAGGGCCAGGATGAACAAGTGGCCTCCTCTAACACAGTGGAAGAAGAAAACTGACCCAGATCTGTCCTCGGATCTCTACACGCACATCACAGGAAGTGTGTGCGTATGGAAGTATGTGGTATGGAAGCGCACATGCAAAAAATAAATGAAATAAAAATTCAATCTACAAGCCTCATCATCTAAACCATGAAAGCTAAAATCCTAAAAAGTCATTTCTATGAGACAAAAAGTGGACACGAGAGTGTAAGAAAGGTAGAAAGCCAAACACTGGGGAAAGGATTAGCCAGCTGAAAATGAATCATTTGTCTGCCTTGGCGATCCTTCCAGCTGCTGAGTTCCAGGAGCTTCTAATGAATTAAAACCACATTTGCCTAAAGGGGCCCAGCGAGCCACTGGCTGGTTGGAAAATAATTATGTGCCTGGTAGGATGAGAAGAGACTCACAAAGCTATATCACTAAGTCAACCTCTAGTGCCATTCCCGCTAAGTCTGTGCTCTGCATGGGAGAACACGGGGAAGGGGCATACAATCATCCTGGAAACACAGAAGCAGGGCACAGAAGATAGGATATGTTAATAAGGAATGCTCTATCAGTGTGCAAGGACTCACAGAAGAGTAGTAGAAAATGTTGTGAGCTAGGCTCCTAGAACAGAGATTCTCAACCTGTGGGTCATGACCCCTTTGGGCTCAAAGGATCTTTTCACAGGAGTCACCAAAGATCATCCTGCATATCAGATATTCACCTTACCATTTACAACAGGTGTAAAATCACAGTTATGAAGTAGCAACAAAAATAAGTTTATGGTCAAGGGTCACCACAACTTGAGGAACTGTATTAAAGGATCACAGCCTTAGGAAAGGTGAGAACCACTGTCCTAGGAGAATGTCACTTTAAAAGAAAAGAGCAGCAATTTCTCAAGAGGGGAGCCTTCAGAGCAGTTAAAACCGGCCAACTCTTCTGGACAACCTGCACAAAATTACCCATAGTCCATCCCTGCAATGGACTTTCTCATATGTCAGATTTTCTTTTCAATTGTTTCTTTTATTCTTTTTATTATCTTTTTTTCCAAGACAGGGTCTCAATACATAGCTTTGGCTTTTCTGAAGTCACTATGTAGACCAGGCTGACCTCAAACTCACAGAAATCCACCTGCCTCTGCCTCCCAAGTGCTGGGATTAAAGCTGCATACCATCATGCCTGGGACTTTTTCCTTTTCAAGTTATTTTCTTACTCTGTGATTGTCTGCATTTTTGTTTAAAATTCACTACACTGCATCTTTGCTCTTGTCCAGATCCTGGAGGTGTAAGTTGTGTGAGGATGTTTACAGAGCTCAAGTTCGTTTTTGCTAACTTGACTTTGTGTGACTTCACTATGGCAACACTGATTTGTGGATGTGTGTGGACAATTGCTGAAATTCCCTTGGTAATTAAGGAGATGTTTCTTGAGTCCATCTGCAATGGTAAATATCCGTTTCCAGAGCTCAGTTTGAAACGTGGGAAGTGGTGGCCTCCTGGAGCTTTGACCATCTCTTCTATAAGACTTAGGTTGCTGATCACAAGGCTTCATATGTCTACAGTATCCAAACTGGGTACATAACCAACTACAGCGATCCGCACTTACATATCTCAGCTTCTGGCCAATTTCCTCATGAGTAGAAGAGACTTTCTGTTCCTTACTTTAATGCCATGGAACTATCATTAGTACATCTGAGTATTCATGCTTGCAAAAATCTGTTTTTAATGCTTGTGTATTTGTTACTTCTTGTAACTGTGACATTATACAGAAAAACTTAAGAGAGAGAAGATTTATTTGACTTATGGTTTTAAGAACTATGATTCATCATGGTAAAGCTGGTAGAGCATTTAGGCTTTGTCCTTGGCTATTGCATCATAGAAGAATCAGAGGACTTGGGCCAGAAGTGCTGCAGATCATATACCTCAGTGGCCTGCATCTACCAGCTAGGCTCTATTTCCCAAAATTTTCAAAATGATGCTGCTTTTGTGGGGCCAAGTGACCAGACACATGAGTGTATGGTGAGCATTTCAGGTACAAACCCTGACAACACACAACTGTCATTAGTATATATGAAAGTTTATATTTGCCAAGGACAAGCATGATGTTAATGCCTATGCTATTTTATGTAGTGACTTCTGGAGTATCCTATCATGTTTTGCTCAAGTAGATTCTTTTTTAAAATGTAAACAAATGACATGTAAAGAATCTTCTATAACTTTCACAGTCTTATTTTTCACTTTAAAGATTTTGATCTTTTACTATTTCAACATTTAAGGAAATGATATTAGATATTACATTCACAGGATTATATTACACACATATTGAAACAACCTCCCAATTAAATAGCTTGTAGCCAAATCCTCATCTGAGTCAGCTTTGTGAGGAATCCAACAAAGACAGATAATTACACCAGTAAAAATATTTCAAATGACCAATATACATCTGGATTGAAATGTTATAACTTGAATATAAAATGTTCCTCTATAAAAAGTCTGCATAAGGATGGCTTGGTCCCTAGCTGGTGAGGACTGTTTCTTCTTAGCTCTCTTTCTCCTCTCTCTCTCCTTCATCCTTGCCCCTCCCTCCCTTGTCCTCACTCTTTATCTGGTATCTTCTCTGATTCTCATTCCTTATGTCAGTGCATCTCTTCTTAAGCCTGTCTTTGTCTCTGACTTGCTCCTTGTCTCTCTGTCCTCTTGACATTATTTTTGTCTCTGTCTCCATCTATGTCTTTCCTTCCATCTATCCTTGTTTCTTTCTTACTTCTGTATATTTTGAGGTAAGTATCCTTTGTATTTTATTTAGCTCCCTCCACCATGATACCCTACCTCATCATGGGCTGAGAACTCACAAAGTAAAGAACTGTGATCTCAAATCTCTAAAGTCATGAACTAAAATAAATAAATAAATAAAACCAACCCCACTACTTATGAGATGCATTTTGTCACAGAAATGCAAAGTCTGAATAATACAATACAGGTGAAAAGAGCATTTTTTCATCGCAAGCAGAAATAAGACTTCTCAGGTGAAAGTTTGCATAGAATGGAATTTGTTGAAAGAAAGCGACAGTTTTCTTATTCATATAGCTCATGGCTTTAGAATGAGAGAATAATCATTTTGACATTGAGCACAGCTGACTTTGGGGTATACACTTGTAATCCCATAATTTGAGAGGCAGAGGCAGGAGGGTTACAGTAAGTTTGAGTCTAGCCTTTCCTACATAGCGAGCTCCAGACCAACCATGACTACATAGCCAGACTCTCTCTCTTAGAAATATAAAATAAATTAGACATAGAGCACAAGGCACACATTTGTAATCCCATAACTAAGGAGGTAGAGGCAGAAGGATTATAGTAAGTTTGAGCCTAGCCTGGTCCACATAGTGAACTCCAGGACAGTCATGGCTATATAGCTAGACCATATCTAAGAAATAAATCTAAAATAGACATGGAATTCTGTGCTTGGCATTAATTCTTTTGCATTATTTCAATGAAATATAATTTTCACCAAATAGATGTATACCTTTTACAGTTTGATGAAATTCGTCAGATGCATACTGTCTGCCTGTGAAACACTGGACCAACAGAGCCCACAGTTTTATAACCTTGCAGTCCGTCTTCACCCATTCCCACCCCAGGCAAACAGATTCGTTTTCTGTTAGTGTAGTTCAGTGAATTTTGACCTTAACGCATGAATTCAGCCAAAAAGGTGAGAGCAAGATTTTAGAAAATACGTTGCTATGCCATGATTCATCCCTTATCAGAATCCTTTGTAGTCATCACTTCTGTGAGTCAGAGAGAAAAAAAGAAATCCAGTTTCAGAACTTAGGAATTTTCTTTCCACTCTGCTAAAACAAGGTAAAGGACAGAAAGGGAAAGCAAATAAACGGTGGGATTGATCTGAAACTTGGAATGACTTCTGCTGTCAAAGTTCCAGCAACACAAACCTGAGACCACTCATTAAATTTGAGAAAACACTTTTAATATAATTGGATCTTTATTCTAACTTTTTAGGCTTTTAACAGTCATATTCAATTACAGCCAAATCTTTAACTCTTCTGTGTGTAAGCCCCAGGACACAGGGCCTGTGAGGGACTTGTTCAGTTAGCACTTGTAGGGTCGTTCTGTGTACTGAGTGGTGTCCTGTCCCTGTGATAGACAGAAAAGCTCCCTATTCATGGAGATACATAATAAAAAGTCAATACACAACATCCAGGGACAAACCTGTGCTGCTGTCGATTTTAGTAAGGGACATAGCACTGGAGAACAGCCTTAGAAGCGGATGCTGAATGACATGAATTAAGCTAGAATACTATCAACTGAGGGAAACACAAAAGAAGAGAGAGAATCATCTGTGCAAAGGCCTTGTGATCAAAAGCCAGGGAAGGAAAGGGTGGTTTGATAGGGCAAGGTATGGGGAGGGCAAAGTATGCAGTCTTAGATACGGCAGGGACAGGATCACACTGTGACTGACTATGGGAAGCAGGATTTCAGGCAGGCTTTTCTTTTCAGACATTTGCTCATCGGGTGCCATGAGGTGGAGCAGGTTGTTGAGCAGCAAGAAGCAGAAGCCAGGTAACAGTAACAGTGTCTTGGATCAGTGGTTACAGACTGGTCAGCAGCATATCCACTTGGAAATAAAGTTAGAAGACTTAGGAATAACAGCCACAGTTTATCACTGGATATATCTGAAGTCTGGTGTGCCAGAGAGGCAGGTTCAGAATTTATTAACTTGTGTGCTCTGTTAAAGGCAAAGGACTGGAGGTGGTCAACCAGGTCAAACATACAGAAGGAAGGAGAGGGTGACATTGTTCCTGTACAAGATGAAGAACAGTAGAAGCCAGCAAAGGTCACAGGAGAGGTGGCTAGTGGGGGGTTGGAGCAAAATTAGATAACCTCGTTGCAAAAACTGAAAAACAAAACAACCCCAGAACTATTTATTTGGAAAAGTAAATCTCAGGGGGAAATGTTTGTAGTGACTAGTGACCACCAGTCACTGGCTGGGGGCTGGGGAGGTCGCGAATCACATTGGTATAGCCTACCAGGGGGAGCTGTTGGGACATTTAGCACTGTGGCACCATCTTGTTCAAACTCCCCACCTTCCCCATGCTGCCTTGTTTTCTGCTTTGCACTGAGGAACATGTGGTTCCCTTGCCTTCCATCTTTTATCCACCCTCATAGCTCTAATGAAACAAGGCTTGGCATAGTCACCACTCAGCAAACTTTTGATCAACTTCAGAATTCGTGATGCAGGCTCAGTTCAAGAAGACTTGAATCTCAGTGTGTGCGTTTGTAGGGAGAAAATTTCCCGGGTGGGCTAAGGCTCATTCCTGTTTCCTTGTACATGTTTGTTCTTAGGAAAACATCCTCCTAAGCAGCTCAAAACCAACAAATATAATATGTCCCAGGAGAAGTCACTTGGAAATAACTATGGTTCAGACATGTGGTATCATTCCCAAGCCCTGGCATTGTGTTCTTCCTACATGTGTCTCAATTCTATATAACTTTCCTCATTTTCTCAAAACCCACTTAGGCCAAAGGACAAGTTAAGAGCAGAGCTGTTTTTGTTTTTGTGCTGTGGTGTAAGATGGGTTTCTGACCATCACTTGCTAGACTGTGAAGTTCACTGGTGAGTTTCCTCTAAAAACAGTCTTGTTTCTCCATTTTTCTATCAACTTTGGAGGAAACGCACATTTTAATTCACTGCTTACTTTATTGATTGTCTTTGTCCTTTAACTGGTGACACAGCCATGTGATGTCATGGCAGAGGAATGCTAACCTCCCCCAGGGAGCTTCTCAGCCATGTTTGAGCAATTGGAAACAATCTTGTCAATATGATTCAACTACAAAAAATTAACAACACAAACATTCCCAGGGGTGGCCTCTGCCCTTGCCTATGGCTTGGCCTTTAGGGAGGAATGCGATAGTGGCTTGGTACCCTGGGAAGTCACAGGCAATTGTGATACCTTCAAGCCAAGAAAAAAAAAGGAGACAAACGCATTTTCTTTCCAGCTCCTTGGTATTTCCCAAAGTCTCCTTTCTCAAAGGGCTAGGTTGGACTGCCTCTTTCACTTTATTTGTACAGCAATTTGCCACATGATGATACGTATAAAGAGAGAGAAGAGTGGCCAGTCATCATCCAGTGCGGTCTGAAAAGAACAGAGCCCTGCTTCCTCCACTGCCCTCTGATGGTACTGGGAATTCCCAGGCATCTGGTTTTCCTGCCTTCAGCTACCAGCCACCTTCCTGACACACGTCCTTCCCATCTACCCCCTCCTTACCTGCCCACATCCGTCCTTCTGCCCACACACCTCTTGGTGCGATGTGCGGCTTCCCTCCAATATCTTGTGTCATCAAAGGGCATGCCAGCTTTGATCCCTCTCCACATCTGTTGTAGAAAGTGTCAGTGGACCATGCTTACCTTCTTACATTTGTGTTTACTCAGTCATTTGGATTGGTTACTTTCCCAGCATGTTGTTGCAAAGCATGGTGGGCTTCCTTAGCTTGTTCTTTTTTTCTTCTTAAGAAAAGGAACACTTGATATCCACACAGGCTGCGGGCCAACCTGGCATATTCTCTCGCTGTGTAATATCCCCCTCCTTGTTTGACATGGCTATATGGTCCCCACTAGAGGTTAAACGTAGGTCACTGTCTGTGCTAGGTAGTGTTGTGTCAACTTCACGCAAACTAAAAATCATCTGAGAGGAGGGAACCTCAATTAAGAAATGTCTCCTTGCTGGGCGGTAGTGGCGCACGCCTTTAATCCTAGCACTTGGGAGACAGAGGCAGGCGATCTCTGTGAGTTTGAGGCCAGCCTGGTCTACAAGAGCAAGTTCCAGGATGGGCTCCAAAGCTAAAATAAATAAATGCCTCCATAAGATCAGGCTGTAAGGCATTTTCTTAATTAGTGATTGATGGGGAAGGACCTAGCCCATTATGCGTGGTACCATCCTGGGCTGGTGGTCCTGGGTTCTATAAGAAAGCAGGTTGAGCAAGCCATGAGNCTTGGGAGACAGAGGCAGGCGATCTCTGTGAGTTTGAGGCCAGCCTGGTCTACAAGAGCAAGTTCCAGGATGGGCTCCAAAGCTAAAATAAATAAATGCCTCCATAAGATCAGGCTGTAAGGCATTTTCTTAATTAGTGATTGATGGGGAAGGACCTAGCCCATTATGCGTGGTACCATCCTGGGCTGGTGGTCCTGGGTTCTATAAGAAAGCAGGTTGAGCAAGCCATGAGGAGCAAACCAAGAAACAACACTCGGCCATGGTCTCTGCATCAGCTCCTGGCTCCAGGTTCCTGCCCTATTGAATTCTGGTCCTGTCTTCTTTTGATGATAAGCAGTGTTGTGAAAGTGGAAGCCAAATAAACCCTTTCCTCCTCAAGTGGCTTGGGTCATGGTTTTTCATGGCAGCAATAGGCACAGTTCAAATAGTCCTTTTTATAGAAACCACAAGGCTTATTCTTCTCTGTAGTTCTATGAAGTGTTCATACTGTACCCATTTCAGAGCTAAATGTGTTATTTGAGGTCATGCATTTATGAGCGAAGTTGCGAAGGACTGTCGTATCACAGAACGGGGTCTAACAGGAAAATCCGCTTTCCTGGGAATTCACTCAGCATGGGCGATTATGCTTCGCTCCTCCTCTGCTCTCCCACCAGAAGCTACACAATTTGTGAACGTTTTGTGGGGAAAGTGTTGAAAACTAACCAACACGAGCTCTCTGAAGTGTCTCCAGCTTCTGCACTCCCTAGTGGACAGCCGCTGACCTCACTCAATTCTGAATTCTCTCTGGGCTCAAAAGTTGGCAGCCTCCTTGATGTGATGCTAATCCTGGAATGCTATGAAAAAATTCTCAAGAGGCTGAGCTGGACTACATGGCTTCTAAGAATCCATCTTCCATGTGTGCACAGAAGGCCTTACCCTCAGTCCTGGCTGGGGTCTGCACTTGGTTCTGGGTCCACACGGAAGATGAGGAGTTGACAGTCAGTTGAGGGGTTCTTTTGAGATACGATGAGGTTTGAGAAGTGGGTGGGAGAAGTCTGATCTCAGCTTAACTAGTTAAGGAAATAGACAAACAGAAGGGTCAAATGATTCATTCAGGGTCCACAGAAGGGAAGTACAGATCCAAGTTCAAATTTTGAGAAACTCCACTTCCTACTCAGCACTGCTGATATACACCCACCCACACAACCTGACCTGCTGAGGTTGTATTTTTCCCTGTACCAATCAAGATAGCTTTGCTTTGGCAACGTTAGAGTAACATTTGTTATGGCTGGTGGTAAAAAATGTGTCTATTCTCTCTCTCTCTC
>LOEQ01002549.1:171361-215476 GCA_001685075.1 Bramus lutescens
TGTGTGTGTGTGTGTGTGTGTGTGTGTGTGTGTAAGAGTTGTCAGCCTGCAGATCACACAGGAACTTCAAACGTCCTGATCCACGGTCTTGTTTTTCCCCGTCCTACAACTCACTCCTACACACAGGTCAAATCTCAGTTAAATGCCCCATTCCCCAGAGACCTCTCAGATCATTACACTGTAGGGAGATTTTGTACCTCCGTGGTGTGCTCCATTAATTCCCAGGTCAATTCTTGTGCTCTGATACAAAATCCAGCATGTCCTAATCTGCACTGTCCCACACATATACTGTGCACCATGCCTATAGAGAATAGGTTCAAACCAAGGGCCTAGGAATTTAAGCTATGGCACTGCCATTTCCCAATGGTCCAGACTGCCATGTGTGGTGGCACCCATCTCTAACTCCAGCACTTCAAAGACTAAAGAAGGAGCCTATTAAAAATACCAAAACCCCTAAACCAAACAATAACAAAAAACAGACAGGCATGCGGGGAATCAGTCTAAGGGACTGACTGAGGGACAAGACTTTGATCCTACAGGGTCAGAAGTGCCAAGACCCACATTTCCTGCAGGAGGGAAGTGTGTGTAATCACAGTGGCAGGAAAGGCTTCAGATTTAAGTTCCACCTCCTCATTGAGGGGTTGATTCTGTCTGGAAGTCAGTTCTGGCTTTGAGTGGGAGGGAGGATCAGGCTGTAACCTGGCAGTGACCCTGGTGTGCACAGTAGATGGATTGTATTTTCTCTGTACAAATATGTTTGGAAGTCATTAAAGGAGCATGTAGTGTTGACCAAGAGTTTAACAAGAGCCGGGTCTTTCCTTTGCCTTTTGAATAGGGCACCCCCTTTCATGGCTTTTATTGGTGGGCTCCACTGGGTGGTCCTTGCTCTGCTTCCACTCCAGACTTCTGCTTTATCATATTACACTTCGAAAAGCTTGGGACATGTGTCCTTAGGGTACCACTCCCTCCTTGTGAGGCCTCTCAAGAGTGCAGTTGGATGGATGAGCCATCTTATAATAACTTCTAGAAAATAATAGCACATTGTCTTTACCTCTCCTAACAGCCCGTGAACTGAATGTGCTCTAAGAGGCCTTGCCAGCAGCTACCGAGACACACTATAGTTTACCCTTCCCCTTTGTCCTTTTCTTCTGGGTTTTCATCTTCAGTGAAGCATCCTTGGAAGCTGCCAGGAGCTCTGCTTTAAGAGCAGCAGCCTCCAAGTCCAGAAAATATGCTTCAGCCTATGCTTTACTTTCACAAGGCCTTCTGAGATCTTCCTTTAAGAAGGGAAAGCAAGCCATTTCCCCTGTGCCTGCAGATAGCTAGGGTGGAACCGTTCTGCAAATACACACTAGACAATGACCGTGCTGCATTCTGTTGTTGCTGCTCTGATTTTGGTTTTTTGAGCCAGGATCTCACTATGTAGCTCAGGCTTGTGTGGAACTCAGCAATCTCCTGCCTCTGCCTCTAGAATACTGGGGCTAAAGGTATGTGCCACCACAACTGGTTTACCTTGCTACCTTTCAAAGCATCCTTCCTTGGAGATCACATATCCATCTCTGCTCTTAGAGACAAGTTTGAGCCTCATAGGATATCAGGAATAAAGAATTTTACTCCTCAGTTTAGCTTAATCTGAAATTTACTAAGGTGGGGTTTTCTATTTTATGCCAAAGGAAGTAGTGCTATAATACACTAGAGCTTCCCCTCTTGCCTGCAATCAATCATAATTCTTCTGGTTCCTGGAAGGTCCCATGGCATGACCAAGAAAGGAATAGTCACAAAAACGAGCTTGGGAAATTCTGGGCCCTCAGATGTAACCTGCATACATACCCACCACGCTGCTGCTTGCTGATGGTACAATGCAGCAAAATACCACCCATAACATGGCACATCTGCAATACGACACACCACAACACTTACAACCTGACACATAACAAGATTCCACCTACAGTATGACACACTTACAGCATGACACACAGTATGATGCCACCTACTCATACCCACAGCATGTGCATGACATCGTGCACAGCACCACACACAGGATGACACCGTCTACATACAGTCTCTTGACAGCATAGCACACCTACATCAAGAGCTTAGCATCACATTAAATTAAGCAATGCACAATGGGTACCTGTAGCCCCCGTTTCTATCACTGCAACTAAATACCCGAAGGTGGATGACTGTGTAATGGAAGAGCTTAATTAGCTCAAAGCTTATACAGTTCAGAGACATAGAGCTGGCATAGGCTTGGCTCTAGTGGGACCTAGGGTGGCTGCTGTAACAATGGCATTAGCACATATGAGAGGAAGAGATCATCCCCAAACAAGAACCCAGATAATAATACAGGGGTCAAGATCAATCATATAACAACCCATTCCCAATCTCGTGAGAACAAAGGTAGGATCCCACAAAAATCATTCCTTCTGAGAGTTGCACCACTAAGGACCTGGGGGCCTCTCTCTAGGCTTCATCTCTTAAAGATCTAGCATGTCCCCACATCCCCACATCAAAGGCCACATCTCTAACAGACGCTTCCAGAGGACAAACCTTATTCAAACCACAGTAATGCCCAGCTGAGGACAGACCGTTTGAATACTGCGTATGCCACTGTCTATCTACAAAGAGGCAGTGCTTTTTCTACATGTTTGTATGCTCACACTTGTATACTTTTTCTGGTGTTGCTAAATACATGTCTGAAAGATGTGGCATTCTAGAACTCTTTAGCAAGGTGTACCTAATAGGAAAGCTAGATCTCTAAGGGTTCTTCCAGCTCCTTCTCTTTGCTGCTTGATGCTTTATTGGCAATGCTTGAACACCTCCTCCTGCATCAGCATAAGTCACGCATGCCTTCCTGGGGACTGACTATTTCCCAGATGTGAGAAGCCTTGTTTTCATTCGGTGGCAGTTGCGTCTTCTCTCACCTCCACTTTAGTGCTGACCACCTTCTTCTGTCCTTTGGACTCAGTTTGAGGTTCTCCAGGCATCTGCCTGGCAGTGAAGACCTCTCCCTCTCCAAGGAACTGGGACTTTTAGAATTCAACACTTGAATCCGGATTTTCCCCCTTGGGCCTGCTTCTTGGAAATTTCACTCTGAATAACTTACACTTGGCTCATCAGACTTCCTCTATAACACACATGCCAAACAGATATACACCATGTTGTTAGTCTTCCCAGATGGATCTGACCCCTTTAGTCCATATACTCCAAGCCATGGAGAAATGTCGAGTCTGCAGGACTTGGCTTTGGACTAGCGGACTGAGGCATTTTTCCTAAATTCTGTTTTCCCTTAAATGGTCCTAATTTGATGTGCCCACAGTGAAATGCGGTAGAACAGATTGTTGAGCTCAGCACTCTGTAGATCATCACACTCTAGCCTTTTGTCTTATAGCCCAGCAATATCTTGCAATGGTTTTTGTTGTTGTCGGTCCTGGTGGTGTGGCTTGCTTGGTGGGTAGAACAGAGGCTCAGGATGTGCCAACCTAAGTCAGGGCACTGAGAGGCGTGGGGCTTCTGCCAGCTGTGCCTGCACTCATACCAGCTCTTATGACAAGAACCTCATCAAGGAGCCACTGTCTCTCCAATCTGGACCCTGGAAAGAGGGAATGTACAGATCCAGACTCAACAGACACTAAAATCAGTTCCAACCCAGGTAATTCCAGCCTTGATCTGACAAACTTCAAACCCATGAACACACAAATAAAAGTGGCTAGGTAGAAGGTACCGAGACTCTGAATTGACCTGCACAGGAAAGTGAGCAGTATGTGAGGCATCCAAATTGCCGCATGGTAGTTTATAGGTGCATCTTTCACAAGGAAGAGGAAGATCTTAAGCCTTTCTGTATGAGGCATTTTAAAAAGTCGAGCTCTTTTAAATCATCCGAATAGAACGTGACAAGGCTTACTCTGCTTCGCGGAGGAATGTCAGTGTCTGTCTGCGTTCAGAGGGGAGGTTCAGCTTCCCTTGGTTGCCTCCCTTGGCTCTTCCACCTTCATTCTTTTGTACTTTTGGCATTCCCAGCTGGGAAACACCCAGAGGAGTCATTCTATCTTCCATGTGAATTTTAAAGACATGAATCTGTTTGATCACCTGCAACATGTGAGATCCAGTCCACCCTGACCTGGCTTCACCTCAGAGCTCCTAGAGAGTTTTTCCTTCCATAATTGTGGTAAAATCCAAATCATAAAAAATTTACAGTCTCAATAATTTTTAAGGGTGCAGGTCAGGGTATTAAGTAGGGTCAGGCTGTCAGGTATCCAAACTCCAGAACCCTTTTCATCAGGCCATATCAGAACTTTACCTACTAACATCTCCTCTTTATTCAGCCCCTGTAAAATAGAAGCCAGCATTCAGTCTGTGAGTTTGGTTACCCCGGTTTCTTCATGGAGGTGATATTGCATTGTATTGTCCTTTCATGACTGACTTTTTTTACCTAGATCAAGCCTTGCCTATGCTGTAGCACATGTCAAATGTACCTTGACTCGTAGAGTGTTCATCTGGCTTGCACAGAACCCTGGGTTTGACCCCCAGTACAATGCAAACCTAATGTGGTTTATGAAAGTAAACCTAATGTGATTGTGGAAGTAAAGGTAGAGGATCAGAAACTGAAGGTCATCCTTGACTACAAAGTGAGCTCAAGGACGGCCGGGATACATAAGACCTTACCCCTAAAACAAAACAAAATTCCTTCTTCTTTAAAGCTGGATAATATTTCTTTGTGTGTAGTACCTTTTGTTTGTCTGACCACTGATAGCTGCTCATGGTTGTTTCCATCTTTTGACTGTTGTAACTAATACTGTTATAAGTGTGTGTGTGTGTGTGTGTGTGTGTGTGTGTGTGTACAAATGTGTCTTCATTACCTTGCTTTCATTTCTCTGGTATTTATAACCAGATGTGGCATCTAGCTCCCATGTTAATTCTTTTAAGGTTTTTTTTTAAGGAGTTACTATAATGTGTTCTATAGAGGCTATACCTTTTATATTTGAATCAGCACAGTACAGGTATTATAGTTTTCCACTGGTCAGTTTCTTCTTGGGTTTCTGGTTTGCATATTGTTCTAATGTGATTTATGTTGTTATAATAAACACCATCATCAAAAGCAAGCTGAGGAGGAAAGGATTTGTTGATTGCACTTCTATGTTCTAGGAACTGAGACATAAACCAATGAGGAGCACAATTTAGTGGTTCTCTCTCTCTCTCTCTCTCTCTCTCTTTTCTTTCCATCTAGCATTCTTACAGAGCTCAGGAGCAGAATCTAGGTATTAACACCCTCAATGAGTCTGTCCCCTCCCGCATCATTATTATTAATTATTATTAATCAAGAAAAGCCCCACAGGCAAACCCACAGGACAATCTGATGCAGGAAATTCTTCAACTGAGGCTTCTTCTTTCTAGATGTGTCCATTATTTGACAATAAAAACTAATATATAATATGTGTAATAATATATATGTGTGTGTATTGGCCACTCTGATGATTGTGAGCTCATTATAGTTTTAATTTGTATCTTTCTACTGACTAGTAATGTTAATTGGTTTACTTACCATTTGAGCACCTTCTTTGTATAAATATCTGCTTAAGTCCTTTGCTCGTTTTTAATTTAATTATTTGTCTTCTGTTGCTGAATGGTAAGGGTTCCTTGTAGACTGTAGATATTAGCAACTTATCAGATGTATGATTTTCAAATATTTTTTTCTGGTTTTGTCTGTTGCTTTTGTAAACTTTGGTGTCTTTTGATGACTGAAGATGTCTAATTTGATTATCTCTTATCTTTTTCTCACTGCCTAAACTTTGGGGATCTTATCTCTGAAACCACTACCAAACAAATGTCCTACGGTCATTTCTTTATATTTTCTTCTAAGTGTTTTATAGTTTTACATCTCATGTCTGTGTCTTTGACCCATCTGGAGCTAATGTTTTTGTATAGTATAAGAAGCAGGTGCATCTTTTTGTATGAGAAAATCCAGTTTGCCTAATAACATTTGTTGATAAATAGAGACCTATTAAAATTGCTGGTTCCTCAACCCAACCGTTTTTCTCTTATGGTTGAAACCTGATATCCTGACCTGTCTCCTTGCCTTGAACCTCTTCTGCCCCAAGTTGCTTTCTTTGGGGTATTCTATCACAGCAACAGGTGATTGAAACTCAGACATCCGAGTCCTACTCCGAAAAGTTGCAGAGAGACGTAGAGAAGGTAAGAGTCTTGGCTGCCAGGAAGCATTTTGTAAGTGCTAGAGACTGTTACCCTGAGCCCTCATCACACAGCACAGTACTATTTCATTAGACTCTCAGACTCCCAGAGGGCCGGCCAACAGCCCTGCACCTACAGTAAGGAGACAAACAAGCAGCCCCTTTCTCCTACAGTCTGCTGCATACATAGACTCCATTTTCTGCAAAAATGAATCAGTGCAATCAGACACTCTGGGATATTAACTCAGAAGGGACCCATTGAAGCCAGCCTTGTTCCCTTAAAGGCAGTAAGAAAGGTACTTTGAGAAAGTGTGATAGCAGCCCCCCAGGACATCATTTTTCCCCTGCCATCACCACCCCATTCCCTTATGTCATAACTTCCCTTATCTCAGAGAGGAGGCATCTCTGTTCCATATTCCTCCCACATTTCTGTAAGCATGTCATTCTGAAATTTCTCCCTGTTCCAACAGTTTCTCTCTCTCTCTTTAAATGCTAACTTCCCTCTTTGGAGAGGAGCCTCAAGGCTCAAGGAAACCCCTATTGATGGACATCCCTCTTCAGATGCTCTCACACCCATTTAGTCCCTGAATGAAGAAGAATGTGTTTCCACATTCTATCCAGCACTGCGTGTATATTTTACATACGTGTATACGCATATATATCTGTGTGTGTATATAACTTTAAAGCTGATAGAGCAAGTAACTATGTAGCTGAAGGACATATTTACATGATTCTGAGCTTACATGATAAAAACAGAGTGACTTTCTCTTCCTTTGCCTGTCTATATAAATAGCCTCTGGTGCCCAAACAAAGCTTTACTTGGATTACAACCTTTTTGTGCAGCACAGAAGGTTAACCTCTGAGTCCATCCTCAAAGACTCTCCTCTCTGCACTCATGTGATGTTTTCCTCAGTTTTAGGTAACGAGTAAGAAAGCCAGATGTTATCAGGGACTCTTGGTTAAATTTGCTCTGTTGTTTTTATGTTGAAAAAATACAGGATAGTCCATGGAGCACAGAAAAACATGGAGCAGAGGGAAGACTCTCACTGCCAAGAGCAAAATGGGGCTCGTTGCCCAAACACAGTTGGTCTCAGCCCAAGCTGGAGATCAGCCTAAAAGCTAAGACCCATCACTTCTTCTTTGTCCCTCTGCGTTCATCAGGCCTTCCAGATTCAGACTCCGAATCCAGAATGTGAACTTCAGCAGTTTATTCGGGGGTGAGTTAGGGAGCCCTTTAGAGCAAAATGGGGTGTAGGCAACTGGGCTCAGTCCCACCGACATGTCTGAAAGGTGATGAGGCACCAGAATTCTGGCCACCAAAGGGTCCAAAAGATGGGTTGTGCAATCACCAACCCTCACTTATCTTCTAGTAAGGGCTGATTAATCTAATGAACCTTTTCTGTTCATACACTGATCAAGCATACTCCTATCCTGAGGGAAGCCGCCAGAGACTCTCCCACATGAGCAGAAATGCCTAGAGTGTGTTCGGGGGTAATGTGTCTAGCACCTGACAGTTTGGCCTAGATGAACCTTCATTTACATCCTCTCCTGCTCTGTCTTTCCTCAATTGCTATTTCTTCCTTGCCACTTCTTTTATTTCTGGATGTGTGTACACATGTGTGTTTATCTGTCTGTGTTTGCCTGTGCTTATCTGGGTATGTGTGGTGTGTGAGGACCTATGTCTGCCTCTGGACATATCTACATTCTCCACCCACTTTGGTAATAATCAATAACCCAACACTGTTTGAGGGCAGCAGTGACAACGTGGCACCAAGATGAGCTTGCATGGTGCTCTCCTGAGCAAGGCTGACAACTGTTTCCTGTGAGAGGTGAGGCAGCAAATGTTTTAGATTCTACAGGCCATCCAGGCCCTGCTGTAACCATTCATGGCAACCAGAAAGCAGCCACAGCAAGGTGCAGACCTCTTGGGGAAGTTATTTTGGCACAGGGATTTGCCACTTGTGGTCTAGATGGCGAGTCATAAGCTCCCCTGTTATTAATTTCCCTTCATCTTAGCCCTTCACTGCCACCCTGAAAAGATGCCAATTCAGGATCCAGACCCATCAGTTCTAACACACACATGAAAAGCTCCATCTGGGAGCCTTCAGCATCATAAGACGAATTCAAGTGCCTGCTTGCATCTCTTGTGGGTTTTGTTAAGCTGCAAATGTTTTTTAGGATTTTAAAATATTATTTCAGATGCAATAAATGACTCTTTTCTTTAACCCCCCCAAATTATCATTTTTCTCCTTTTTTCCTCTTGATCTGTGATGTCACAATTCTTTATCCTAATCTTCCTTTTGTCCAGCTGTGCTCTCCTTTGTACAAATGAAAACAAACAAACCATCTGCTGGCTAAAAGTCTGGGGCTGAGTCCCTAGGACATTTCATCCTGAGTTACTCAGCTGTACCCCAACCTCAGCAGCTGTCCATCATAATCCAGATACCTAACCACACGGTTACCCTTTTCTTCTCTTCCCCAACTCCCTCCTTCGCCCTCCACTCTTTCCAGGACTGACTGACTACATGACATCAATTTTTGCCTCGCTGCTGGTACTCAGTCCCAGTAGCCTGATTTGTCTTCAAAGTCTAGATTCTTATACAATTTGAACCCCAAAGGCAAGATTTTAATCAGGCTGCGCCTGTAAAGAAGGCCTACACTGGTGCTTTTTCATGGCAGCTGGAGGGCTGCCTAAGCAGGTTGCATTTCAAGCAATTAATATAAAGCTATAAACTGCAAGATCTGAAGCATTCACATCTGATGTTTTCAAAGTAGACTCAGGTGGAGTTATAACTCAAATTCATGCTAACCCATCTTTGGGGGACAAGGCTCAGCATACTGATGTGCTTACACCTGTCTCCACATACTGGCTGCTGGGAGCGGAAGCTCCATCTTTGAGGTGCTCAGAGAATTAGGACATTACCTTTAGAGGATACCTCAGGGATAACAACAAATTCCAGTCCTGCCCCAGGAGAGCTAGAATCCGGAAACAAGATGACCACTGAAGTGAGAAGCAGAATCGACAATAACAGCAAAATGTCACGGTACCACTCCTGCCTACACAGCAGTGTTTGCTTTTCTGACCTCTATTTTCTCTTTCTGCCATCCCTGGGTCTGCATTTTTCTCCCAGATCCATCTGAACAGTTTCTGAACTCATCTACTCTCTGGGCTCTTGCTGCCCTTATTGGCTCTGTTGGAGATCGGTTCTTCATTCACCAATTCAAAGTGTGTTCCAAGACTTGGAAGTTTCCTGGTTACAGCTAGGCCAGTGCCCAGGTTACTACTGTCAGGAGAAATTCTTCAATCTCTCTGAGCAAAGTGGACAACTCTGCTTACCCTAGATACTTCACCATCCTGTAACCACCCTGTACCCTACATGTAGCTCATTTGAGCCTGGATTCACAATGCCCCACAAGAGCTCTCTATTACTTTGCTATGCAATAAATTACTCCTAACCCAGCAACCTTCAAATAAACCCTTTATTTTGCTCATAATTTGGGGATCAGGGATTTGGGAGGAAAATGACCGGGAATCTTTAATTTAGAATCCTTCAAGTAACTGAACACAGATGCCTACCCGGCATAATTGAGGAGAGGATCTAGGCTCTATAGCAGTTTTGACAGATGTTCTGCCCTCAAGACTATACAAGGCAAAATAAGCAAAGCAGAAGTGCCTTCATAATACAAGTTCCAGGTCATTTTTAAAAGGAAAATGTATCTTGCAAGCTTGAGGGCTACAAACACAAGCGGTATTTGTGTGCTGGCAGATGACAGAGTTTCCCTCTGACTTTCATGGGGCCCTGGCTCTCTTGAGCCACCCGCCCTGGGGGTGGAGTTAATAGAGTCAGGATATTGGCCTTTCTTCTTGCTTTGAAAACAAACTTCTTAGTTCATCGCTGTCCTCCCCATTGGCCTGGGCATCTCAACACTCTCCAAATCACTAGCCTTTTCTGACACAGTCCTCATCTCTGACTAGAGAGCAGGAACCTAGGCCAAAAGCTAGCTTGAGCAGAGTTCCCTCTTTGTCAAACAATGACCAAACAGACAGTGCAAATGCATGCGGTGACCTGTAACAGGAATAATAAAAACCCAGAAACAGATATTGGGGTTCAAGCTGAAGATCAGAAGAACAAAGCAGCCAAGCCACTAGAGAGTTCTTACCTCTACCAAGGTTCAGACAAACAAAGGGGCGATCCTGTCCTCGGCCTTACTGTGGACTGCAACGGTCTCCCCCAAACCTCAGACTACGACGAGCTCCTGTCTCCTCCTGCCTTATATACCTCTCTCTGCCCAGCCATATCACTCCTGTCTCCACCTCCCTAGTGCTAGGATTAAAGCATGTGACTCCTGAGTGCTGGGAACATCTTTGCGTGAGTTCTATTTCTCTTTTTAGACAGATTCAATATCATGTAGCCCAGGGTGGCCTTGAGTCCTGGTATGTGCCATAACTCCCTGGCCTCTAGTGGCTTAGGTCTGCATGCTGATCTTCAGGTAAGCTTTATTTATTAAATAAAGTATAAAGTATACAATACAAATAGAGTATCACTATAATGACCCGTGGAGAGACTATCTCTTTGGTACAAAGAGAGCCCTGGCTTGGGGCTGGTGAAATGACTCGGCTGTTAAAAGCACATTTTCCTTTTCCAGGGGTTGGTTTCCAGCACCATATCAACATACAGTTGCCTGTAATTCCAGCTCCAGGGGAGCTGGCACTCTCTTCTAATGTTCAAGGAAAGCCCACTAATCAGGGAAGAAGCCTGCCTCTGTGCTCTCCAGTTCCCAGGGCTGTGTGTGTGTCACTGTTGTTTTGAATGAACAATGCTGAAGCTGCAGGAGGCCAGACACCACACTTAGACCTGCACCAGGTCCCTCTTAAACCCGAGAGCTGCTACCGAATTGTCCCTCCCACAGGCATCCAGGTGACCAAGGATTCTGTGCACTGGACTCTGAAGCAGTGTTAGGATTTAGCGGGGATGTGAAAGCTGTTCTTCCCTTGAACTTCCTGAGACTGTTGAGGGAAGAGCCAGCAGGAAGTAGGGGTGATATGAACAGATGCCAGATGGTCTGTGGGCTGCTCCAGGGACCATAACCTCGATACTGAAGCAATCCTTCTGGATTTAGCAAGCAGGCAAGTGAACCCCCAAGGGATGCCTCATTTTGGAACTCTGCCCTAAAAAGTTTTGGTATGCCATCCTGGAGTGAGGGTGGGGCCATATAGAGCAATGACTAGTCAGCTAAAGGGGACCATTACCCATATATACTCTCAAGAATCAAAGCACTCCTCTCTATGTAAGCTACTGCTTTAAGGGTCAGCCCAGGCTTTTACAGCCACAAAGTCTTGGGTGGTTGTCTAAGGGATACTGAGGTTCCAATCTACACACCCTCATGGCTTCACCCCAGAGGCACAGAGAATGGCGCACACCATCCATACCTTCCTTCTCTGAGACCATGGCTTTGTCTGGACTGAGCTTCTCCCTGGGTTTGTTTCAGAGCCCTTAAAAATAGCAGGCCAGTTAGGCTTGCTGGCCTGGAATTTCCTGGAACCACCCATAGCAGGGCGCTGGACCCAGGCTGTCTGTCAAGGGCTCTTTCCCTGAGTTTCCACCCTCCCTTTTGAGTCCAGCAGGAGTGTTAGGAAACTAATGTTTCCAGGGGTGAGTTGGTGACGTCCCTTCCTGACCCTGGGGTGGCAAGGAGCTAAAAGGTCCCTGGAAGTTCTGGCTGTCTGACTGGGAGTGGCCAGAACTGAGGACCTAAGTGTGGGGTCAGAACTCAAGGACAGCAGCATTGTGTGTGTGGCATTCTTCTCTCTCTCTCTCTCTCTTAATACATTCTTAATTAAAATAGAATTGCATCATGCTTCCCACATGAACCACATGGTATTCTTTCCCTAACCTGTGCTTTCTTTCTCGGAAAATATGATTCAGACATTCTCCCCACCTGACACTCTGCCCGTGAGGTCACTGGCCCCTGATCAAAGACACAGAGGTGATTCAGCACTTCCCTGGGATGAAGCTGAAACATGTGGCCTCACCTAAGGTGAGATAAGGGATTAAGTTGGTTAGGCTAAAGCAGTCCCCCTTCACCCCTGGAACTCAGCTATATTTGCCTTTACAAATACAAGCTGTTGAGAAAACAACAGGAAATCAGAAAAACAAAAATCACAGTCGGACAGATGCAAATTGTGTTTTCTATCTGAGTGCTGATTCCTCAAAGTGCAGGAGACCACACAGGGAGAAGTCAGGGGGTCAGATTCCATGATGCCTCCACAGTGACACGTCCACACTCCTGCTGCAGATGACACAGGCAAAGTTAAAGAAGTAGCTGAGAAGCTCCTGGGCACTGGTGTGCCCTGAGAATAGACAAAGATAAGTAGGCCAATGTAGAGACATGTCTGCTCCCAGTACCAGGGACCCTGCCCTGCTTCACACTGTCCCCTGGACTCTCTCTGTCATACATCATCAGCTTAGAGATGACAGACTTGTGAGGGTCCCTAGGAAGGCCTCTATCTTCCTGTCTTCCCTGGCCTGTTGGCCTCTACTGCCACCTTAAAGGGTGTGCTGGAGAGTTGGGCCCTGTCTCTCAAGTGCCTTTAGACACACCTTTCCTGTTGGGAGTTGTTTTATCATATGAAACACAAATTCAGCAATCCTAGCTCTTTGTTGTATGTAGAAGGTGATGTTGGCATCAGCTGAAGGAGATTTGGGGTCCCTACTAACTTGTCCTGCATTTATGATACATCTCCTCTCCTTGAGGCGTGCTAAGTCTGTCTGACAGTACCCTTTGGAGTCTTCCAAGTCCATGACCCACTGTGAGAACAAAGACAAGCAGAGAAGTACCTAATTCCAGGACACCATGAGGGAATTCCCAGAGGATCTGGACCCTAGTGCGACCTGACCCCTCCCAATTGTGTGAAGTCAGGAACTCCATCTTCCCTGGCTAAACCCTGAGTACCACTAAACAGCATTTAGGAACCTTGAATGAACTAATAAACAATGCTATGTCAGTGTGATCCTTATGCATAGTCAAGTTTTTATGAACTATTAAAGGGAAATTTGGCTGAAAACCATTTCCACATTCTTACCCAATTAGAAGAGCTGGGAAAATTCTGGGTTTTATAAAAGCACCCACATCCTTCATCCAGTCTGCACTATTTTAATACTCAGAGTCAATTCACTGAGTGCTTAAATCAACAGGTCCAACTGAGCTCAGAAATCAAGAAGTAGGATCTGGCTCCCCCTCAGCCTGTGGTGGCAACTGCTTCTGCTTTTGATGTTGTTTGATTTTGTTTTTCTTCTTTGCTTGTGTATTATAATTGAGTCACACAGTATAGGCATCTGGCTCACACAAATCTTGAATTTCATTCTATCAGTTCAAGTCAAACAGCAACCAATGAGACCTAACTAACCAAGGAAACAGTTCTACCCAGAAGTCTTTGTGAGATGGGGGCATTGTGTTCTTCAGCAGAAAACTAGATTAGAAAAGCAATGCTTGAGTCATTGCACTCTATCTTCCACACAAGGTCTGTTGATTGGCTTGTAATCGGTGAACTGCATCTCTTAGCCGTTTGTGAACTTGGCATCTCTTAGCCATGTGAACAAGATTGTTCTCTGTTCCTCATTTGGCCTTCTCTGTCCATCCTGACAGAGAGGCCCAGGGGCAAAGGGAAGAAGAATTCTGGAGTAGCCAGTGTTCTCCCCTGGAGCTCCAGCCATAGCTTGAGCCTGCTGGCTTTGGTGACTGGGTTGTCCCAGCTCCCAGGTTCCATCATCTAAGCCTGTAACCCCTAAGATTTGTCAGTAGGAGGAATTATTATCTTCTCAGGCTTCCTGTCTTGGCACGCCAAGACGGAACTAAATTTGTTTGGTGGCTTCAAGAAGACTTGGAAAGTGTTCCGCATAATTTCTCAAGCTGACAATGTGACTGCCAGCACAAAGAGAACTCAGCCTCTAACTCAAAGTTCTTCCCTGCCGGCTAGTTTCCGGAGCTCCAGAAGGTGCTCTTCAGGCTGCTGGGGAAGAAGAGAAATTGACGGTCTTACCCAATGCTGGAGCCTGCATGCTACAACAGTGACCTAACTTGCCAGGCAGTTGTGCCCAATGGTGCAATAGTGGCTTGGCTCTTATGGGGTAGCTCACCATTTCCAATTAGACTGAGGCTTCTTTTCTTTGAGGATAAGGTTCCCCGGGTTAGTAACCTTTATTGTGGTAGTACTAGTTAGTGTCATTTAAAGTGCTTGATTGGGAGCTGGTGGAAGCTGAAGACCCAATGACTTCAGCCAAAGCAGCTGAAACCTGTTAGCATGTAGACTTCTGTTCATCTAAGTCATCTAAGGGCTCCAGATCACCTAGAGCATCTGACCTCAGAGACAGGAGGAATGGCTCTCAAGGCTGCCAGGGTCTGCTTTCCATTACTCATGATGTACTTCCTGTTTCTCTGCAGTCAACCATGCCTATAGTTGGACTCCTGGTTTTAACTCAGATACCCCAGTGCTTCCTTTCTGTGGACTTCTACACATGAAATTTCTGCTGTGACACCCATCGCTTTCTCTTACCTCAGCCTGCCTGTTGCATCCGTGGATCATTGGCTCAGACAACTTTGGATAAAAATATTCATTAAAAATTTCCCAAAAGCAAACCTTAAATTTGCAGGTCCTCACATGCTAAATGGATAGAGTGACATTTGGCAACATCCTGCAGTGTTTCCCATCACTTCACAGATCCTTAATGTGTTACTTGAATATGATGTCTCTCATAGTCCCAGCATTGAAATACTTGCCCATGGATTTGGGCATCTGATGGAATATTGAAGCTAATTCGTCACAGACACGGAAAGAAGACTATCCCTTCGGTCCCTTCCACAGAAGCCTGGATAGTAGAGCAACTCTGAGGTTGCTGCTGCTCTCTTCTGCAGCAGTATACATGCTTAGAGGCCCACCCACAGCTCCTTGTGCCTCCCAGGTACACTTTACAGTATCCTGGTGAATGACAGCCGTGAGACTTAATTTGTCTATCAAGGCTTCAGAATTAGCAGCCATATACCTGTGCATGCACTAATACACATGAACACACACACACACACATACACTGGCTCTCCATCAATGGCTGAAAGATATGAGGGACAAATATCTCAGCCCTCATACCTTTGGGGAAATCTTCCCTGAAGACATGATCTATAGCATTCCAGGTATATTACTGAGGAGTGATGCATACTTGATAGCATCCCTGCAATTCCAATGTCTACCTGATCTTTCCTGTTTCACTTCTGTGTTCAATTCCTAGGGTTTCCTGGCTTGTCTTCCAAATTTACATCATTCCCCAAGTGCTTGTCTCAGTGTCTACAGTCAGGGGACACACACTAAAATAGCCATTCCAATATTTAGCAAACAAGAGCCTCCACCACTGAGCTGGAGTCTTCGAGCATCTACTCTTGGTCACTGATGGTAGCCCCCATGCTGATATGCTACCTGGGATCTGGGAGAAGAAACTTCTGCAGGCATATGAAGGAGGGGTGGGTGGGAACAGGTGGCCAAGGTGTAACTTCAAGGTCGGAAGCAAAAGAGTATTCCAAATAGAGAGATGAGACTCACCTTGTATTTCAGAAAGACTCTTTTTTTTTTGTAGGTGCCTAAGGATGATCTGGAAGCTGGACATCACTCTATATCCTGCATCTGACAGTAGTTCAAGTTGATAATGTCAATGAAAAGTAAGGATATATTCATGGAAAAAAGAAAAGGGACTTTTGAGATGCTTAGGAGTAAGGATAGAAGATTATTGAGTGTTGATGGTGGTGGAGAACAGAAAGAAGACTGAACTCTTTCCCAGGCATGGCTTATACTTGGGGTATATGCTGTGAATTCAGTAACTATGTCTTTATCTTGGGTTCTTCTTGCTGAGAAGCCTGGGATCAATCTGCTAGCAGGCCTTGGGGGAGCTGCAGCTTTGGGGCAGCAAGAGGGAGCAAGAAGGTGAAGGAGGGAGTAACAGAAGCAGCAGCTACTCTGTGAATGAGTGGAGAAGGCCCAGATTCAGGATGCCCTGGAAGACGGAAGGACATGCAAGAAGAGGAGTTCATTTTTGTGTGTCCTGTCTTGTTCTTTTCTCTTGTTGGCAAAGTTCTGCCCTTTGCCACATGATCTTTTCTGCTCCTATGAGTTCGGTCAACTGCTTCTTCCAGGAAGACACTGGGAAGGCAGGTGATGTAGTCTATGTCACTGTATCCAGAGGTTGTGAATAGGGAAGAACCTGGGGGATCTGAATAGGCTGAACTTGGATAACAGAGAAGCTATGATTCTTTGATGGTAGGGAATCTGAGAATAGTTGATGATGGTTTTAGGAGACAACACAATAGCAGACATAGCTAGATGAAGGGCACTCCTAAAACCAGGTGGATAGAGCCTGGGCAAAGCAAGTAGCTTGGTTCTTGGACCCCAGACTCAAAAAATGAAGTCAATTTGAGAAGTAAGATTCTTAGCACTGCAGCAAGGGAAAAGCTATTCCATGGCATGGGTGAGGTGCATGTTGAGTCTGGCATATGGGGTAGAGAGATGAGGACCTGTGGTGCATGGTGAGCATGACGGATGCAGCATTGATGGTGCATGGTGAGCAGTGATGGATCAGCACTAATGGTGCATGGTGAGCAGTGACGGATCAACATTGATGGTGCATGGTGAGCAGTGATGGATCAGCATCAAAGCATTCAGACTAAGTAAGAACCCATGATTGGAACCAAGAAAGAGTACTCAGCAAGATGCCACCACCAGAGGAAAGGAGGAGACACAGAGTGGCTGCCCTTCGGTCTGTGAGGTCAGAGGGATTATCAAGCTAGAGGTCAAGGAGTTGACCGAGTGAGGAGGTGCACACAGGGGCTTGGTGTGCGCATGGTCAGCAGCACGCATCAACATGCCACGTCCAGAGGATGATGTGGTGCCTTCAGATAAGGCAAGCTGGCCATTGCTAACAGCGTGGAAACCAGTACAATTGAAGCCACAGCTGCTGAAGCTCAAAGGTTTGCTCCTGCCCCCTCTCCCCCACCCCTACCCTCTCACCCTTCTCACCACTTTTAATAATGGAGCCACAAGAGGCCTTGCAGTGCAACAGAGACCACAGCTGGGAGCACCAGATTTAGTGTCTGTGATGATGGTGGGGTTTTATTTTTAAGCCCTCATCTTTCAGACATGCAACCAAGAAAAACAAAGGAGGGAAAATTCATGGGCTCCTGGAATAGCCCCATGAAACACTATCTAAACTCCTCCCCTCTTTAGTACTTTCTCCATAAACAAGGCTGTCTGTTTCTGAAACCTGACTTTTATCATCCTCCGAGGCATTGAAAACATGAAGGCTTGCCAGGGTCCAGACAAAATTCTTCAACTTTGACACATTTGTGCAAGTGTTTCTAAACCAGAGGAAAGGTTTGCTGTGACATCAGCAGTGGGCAGGGGAGGGAGGGTCTGAAAGAGAAGAAACAAGTCCAATTGCTGACAAGTTCAGGAGAATGCATGTGGCATTTTGCATGGGGAAGGGGTGCTTGGGAGGTCCATGCTGCTTAGCAGCCCCTGGGACTTGGGATTTGGGGATTGGGGATTGTGGGTAGTGAAGGTCATATCTTGATGTTACCTCTCTACCTTTTGTTTGTTTACTTACTTGTTTGAGACAAGGTCTCACTGTGGAGTGCAGGCTGGCCTTGACTTACGATTCCTCTGCCTCGGCCTTGAGTATTGGGATTACATGCCTGCAGCACTGTCAGACTTCACAGCATATCTTCTTTGTTTTAATTCTTTCATAATTGCATATATACACACATAAATGTGTAGAAGGTACTTTGGCCATATCTTCCTATTACCCTTTCTGATCCCTTTTCACTCTGATTGAACCTCTTCTTCCCAACAAATTCCCCTCTCACGTGTTGTGTGTATGCACGCAAGCATGCACGCACACGTGTGCGCGAATCTGTGTGTACATGGGCATTCGTGTAGTCACTGTGTTTAATCCATGTTTCTTGCATGAGACAAGATTATCCACTTAAGCAGGGCAAGTTACTAGTGGCTACACAACTGGGGAATGATCTCCCAGCAACCATTAGCTGCCTAACAGCTTCTCAGAGAAGGGGTACTTCATGAAACCCCCATCCATTATGGACTGTTGTCTTTAATGGCCCTGTCTTTTGTAGATCTTGCGTAGGTAACCATAACTGCTGTGAGTTCACATTTTCAACAACTGTGTCCAGATCAAAAGACAGCATTTTGCTGCACCCTCCCCATCCCTTCAGCCTTCTGTTCTCTATAGGTGCTCTGAGCCTTAGAGAGAGCAACACAAACATCTGGCTTAGCACTCAACAGTCACTGCTTCCCATGGCGTTAGCAAGTTACCAGCCTCTGCACTTCCTCTGATGAAGGTTGAGAGCACCCGTACACCATGAGTAGAAGCATAAATATTCAGAAGACAGTTGGAAAGAGCATCAGCTTAGAAAACGTCCATGTTAGGTTCTTTCCTAGGCCCAAGGCATTGCTAGTCATGGGCCTTTTGGAACTGTCATGGGCCCTGTGTGCTGTAATACTAGCCCATCAATGAGCTATTAGGAACATGACTGTTACAGGGGTAACCTAGCACTTTCTGATTGAATGTGAGGGCTGCCCACGAAAGCAAAATTGATATTGTGTCTTAAATGTGCATCCTGCTGGGAGATTGACAACGGTGCTGCTCTCCCTAGTTCAGTTTCTGAGTAGCAAATGTCTGTTTCGTACAGAAGAATGGCCCACCGTTCAGGGTAGAGTTAAACCAAGTCTTCCAAAGTCAGTTGATTGCTTCTCTCATATATCAAAATTTCAAGCTGATTCAAGCTGTCCACTCTGAAATTTGGGGATTTTTAGCAACTCTGGTGCCCCAGAAGGCCACTAGGGATGTTCACAAGAGACCAGGAATCTTGTAGAAGGGCATTCTGGAAAGGGGTGCCTGAGGTTATCGTAGATGTCCATCTCTGCTCTTCTCCAGCCCAGCCTCCATGGCTATATGGCTATTTCAGATTTTTAGGATGAGGAAGGCCATATCAGAGCAAAGAGAGAGAGAGAGAGAGAGAGAGAGAGAGAGAGAGAGAAATGCTTGAGAACACACAGCCTTCAGTGTCAGCCAGGAAAGAGTTATGATCCAGGCGAACCTTTGTACTCAGGGCCTGGCCTCACTCTGCAAAGGCACCAGAGGCCCTGGCTGGTGTCATCAGTTGAGATGACCATGGGTGCACCAGGAGTGTCCACAGCACTCCCTGGATCCAAATGCAGTGGCCCCGTCAAGTGAGGTATACAGAGGGACAGACATCAGGCTGAAATGAGTCAGAGTACAGCAGAGCTTGAGTCACCTTTATCCAGAAGTTTCTCTGAATTGAGTTTTTTATATTGTAAAATATTTGCACATATATAATGAGCTATATTGGAGATGGAACTCTCATAGAAACAAGAAAGTCATTTCTGTTTCCAGTGTACTTGCACACACAGGCTGAATGTGGTTTTATACATTACACTCAGTACAACTGTATTTTAATGGTGCCCTTGATACCTGAAGGTGTGAAATTTTCAAACTGAGACATCGTGTCCATGCTCAGAAAGTTTTAAATTTTAAAGCATTTTGCAGTTCAGATTTTCAGATGAAAGATGCTTCTTCTGGGTGTAAATTTCCAAAAATGTGAGAACAGAAAGTAGAAAACCTTTTGTTTCTAGTCCGGGACCATGATCCCCATGTAGTAACTGTGAGGCCTCGTGGCCTTGGGCTGGAGTATCTGTATTGTGCACTGTTTATTAGCTCTCAAATTTGATGGAACACGCTGTCCTGAGACTCAGCATATCAAACCAGCAAACAATCACTATCACACTCAGTTTCTGAAGGTCAGAAAGTTGAGCATGACTTATCTGGTCACTGGTTGGAGGACCCTCATGGAGATCCCGGGAGGATGCTGGTGGGATCCGCTGTCACCTGAAGGACTGAGCAGGGCTTCAGGAACTACTTCTAAAGTTGGCTCATTCATACAACTGCCCGAAGGAGTATTCGCCTGCATGAACTTCTCTAAAAGAAAGTCAGACAGTCTTCCAACAAGGCAACAGGCTTCCTCTTCTGGGAATGATCCAAGACTGTGTCATACAAAACACAGCTCTCAACTCAAAAGGAATAAAAGAGTTTATTCTGGTACCAAATGACAGTAACCATAGCCAGGGAACAGATTCAGGTTGTCCTGAAATGTCCTGTTCCGGTATGGAAATGGATTTGTGAAGTTTTTTTATAGTTGTAGAACAAAATAACGTCATAAATCAAGACATTTTCCAAAAACGTTGGAGCTAAAGATAGTCCAAGGTAATTTGGCTATTAGACCTGCAATATCCCCACTCTCCACAGCCACAAAGTTCCAATGAGTCAGTGAGTCTTGGAATATTTAGCATAGGTGAAGCGAATTTTTGTGTTTGTTTTTGCTTTCTGGGAACTTCAGTCCCCAGGAGGGACAGAGCAAAGCAGAAAGCAGCATCTTTTTCTGACCAAGCTATAGAAGTGGCACCACCGCATCCACCTTGTTTTGTTTCTAGTCACTCAGTGCAACCCACCCTCAGGAGAGAGGGCTCAACATTCAGCTTCTCTAAGGGAATTAGCAGGTATGCCTGGATGTTACTGACAAGTCACACTCCAAACCCTCTGTCATCAATGTAGGTAGTTTGGGAATTTAAGATAATGCACTAGTAAGAGTTTTGAAACATGCAACTGAAGTCCTCGGGTGATGAGGCCCTTTGAGAACTGGAATGTTTAAGGTCCCTTCAGTAATTACCTTCCTCCGTACTGTGGCTGCTGAATCTCAGGTAAGAAACTTATACAGAAGTTTCTAGAAAGATTCCACCATGTCATGATCAAGTCCTGCGTCTGGCAGAAGCACTGAACCTCAGATATTGAACTCACTTTATCTCTATAAAGGATCCTCAGACATCCTTGTCACCCCAACTTTCACCCCATGTCTTATTGAGAGAGCCAGCCCTGTGTGCCTAGACTGGCTACAGAATAGCAGAGAAGGGCTGGGGAGATGCTCCAGTTCAAAACGTGCTTGCTGCATGAGCATGAGGACCTGAGCTCAGACCCACAGCATCTATGTAAAAATCTAGGTGTGGTGATACATTCCTGTGGCCCCTGCACTGGGGAGATGGCGAGTCCCTGGAGTGCACTGGCTGGCCAGATTAGCTGAGTCAGTGAGCTTCAGGGCTAGTGAAGTACTCTGTCTCAAAAAATCAAGTAGAGAGTTAATAAAGAAGACATTCATCATCAATGCCTGGTCTCCACATGCTCAAGCATCTACGCATACATGCATCTACACACACATGAGCACAGAAACACACACACACATGTACACAGACACAAAATGAGGATTGATACAGGGCTGATAATCTAATTCTTTAGATCTAGAAAAACATGATTACCATCATCTTAGTGGGCAGATTGTGTTAGCATTCTGCATTGTTTTGGGTTACATAGCAAGAGAGTCAGCTCTCTTCCCTTTCTACCCCTCACCTTTCCCATGGAATCACATTTCCCAGCTCTGGGCAGCCTCCATCCTGTTTGCAGCCAATGTCTTCTAGCTCCTGGTCTGTGTTCTGCATTGCACTGAGCTTACTGTCAAAGGGCCCCCTTTCCCCTGAGCATCTGCACCAGGAAGGGGGAATCTCTTCACAGAGGCTATTTCCCTTTTGAAGTTCTGGCAGCCACCAGGAAGGAGGGTACTGGGTCTTAAACAGTACTTTCCAGCATAGCCTTAGAGGCTAGGAAGGCAGAGTAAAGTACCTTTGGAGGAAGGATCTGTAGGAAGCTGGGGGTGGTGCATTTTGTAGAAGAGGAAAGAATGTGTGTCACAGACCCATTGATGCAGTTCTAAAGGTTCTGAGCATCACACTGCTGGGAAAGTCTGACGATGCAGTAACTCGCTGGAATCCAACAGGCAGGTCTACTGCCTTGTGTGCTGGGCTTACCCTGAGCATCCTCCCTTGATGCACTTGAGGCCAGGGGCTGGGAGATACAGAATGCACCAGAGTGAATCCAGAGGAAATTGAACATTTCAAATCCCCCTTAAAATGACAAGTTTTCATACTTAATGCTTCTCTTTGGGTGACTTACATGATATCAGTCAGACTACATAAACACCAAGATCTAACCATCTGACACAGGTAAGCCATAACAAGAAGGATGCAAAATTTCAACAAGCAGATGCAATTCTGGGACAGAAGAGATGATGGGCTGGAATGTGATCTTTCGACAACGGTGTGCTCTTATTGAGGTCAGTTCCCCATGAGTCACCCACACTTGGTCTACTTAAGCATATATACACAGAAATAGAGATCCAGGCTTCTCTAGTTCCCAGCTCTCTTCAGCTTCCACCCATGAAGAAATCCACTCAACTTCCTTATACTAAAGGGATGACCCTTGTTACATGGAGCCCATCCTGGCTATGGTGATGAGGGTAGAGTTATCATATGAGTGACAGATACACATACAAGACAAAGAACCTCAGAGTAGCTCCCACCACCCCCTCGGACTTAAGGGACAGGTATGTGCCCTTGGCATTCTCTTTCTTGTTGAACTCAAAATAATATATGAAAATCAGAGTGTGAAGCCCAGATGGTGTAGCATCCATATCATTTCCACTGTCCCTGGTGTCTTTGAAGCAATTGAGGTATGAAAAATATTTGAGAAATAATTTCTTCTTTTAACTCTGTTAGTACTCTGTAAGATAAAACACTATGTCCAGTAGCTAAAGCATCGTCTCCATGAGCACCAAACACAGCTATGGAAGTGGGGAAAACAATAAAAAGAAATTGAGGAATGGAGGCTGATTCCTGTAGGCTTCCTGGGGTGCTTTTCACACAGTAACTAAAGATGTAAAAGCACAACCTGTCAGCTGTGGTTTGAATAACTGTCCCCCCCCTCAAAAGATCTATGTGATAAAGATTTGGTCCCCGCTCTGTCGTAATGCTGAGAGTTGCTGGGACCTGTGTGGAGGCAAGGCATTGATGTTGAGCATCTTCATTCATAGCCGCTTTGTGTTTTGGGATGGGTCCTTCCCTGAACCTGGAGCTCGCTGATCAAAGCTCAGCTGCTCCCTGTCGTGCCTATGCTATGCTGCCTCCACACAGCCCCAGAGCAACGGAGCCAACCACCCCAGCCCCAGGAGGCATTCCAACTCAGATCCACTATGAGCCAAAAGGAACCTTTCTCCTTCCAAGCCGATGATCTTCGGTGTTTTGTCACGTGACAGGAAGCTGACTACCACACCATTCCCATCTTCACCACTGGCAAGAATGCAGGCTAACGTTTGGCACCTGTGAAACATCAGCGCGGCTTTCAGCATTCCTGTTCTATAGACACTTTCATAGAAGTTTTATTTGTGCCCTGTGAAGTTCAGTGTAATACGCAGATCAAGTAAGCCACGGCATCCGGCCAGGGAAAACATTCTTGCTTTAGATGAGAAGCACAAAATAAACCCTGCTTATCACACCGTGTGTCTGTTCAGAACTGCAAATGCCTTTCTGGGGAGAAAGGGGTGATGGAATACCACGGCGAAACTCCTGGGATGCAGAGCAGTGGCTGCCAAGTCCCATGCTGAGAAGCTCTCTCTAGTCTGAGGACTTCGAGCACCTATCTCTTGAGACTGCTTATTCACAGTCTTCATTTCTAAACAACCGAAATCAGTTGCAGGAGAAAACAGAAACAGCCAATTTATTTGGTTACCTATGTACAAAAGGCAACACCATCCTTAAAATCTAGCTTGTGTGTGTGCATACATACATATATATTCCTATATATATGAATGCTTAGTAGGATTAGGAGGTGTGACCTTGTTGGTGGATGCATGTTGCTGTCACTGGGGGTGGGCTTTGAGGTTTCAAAAGCCCATACCAAGCCCAGTTTCTCTCTCTCTCTGATGCCTAAGGATCAGGATGCAAAGCTCCCAGTTACTGCTAGTGCCATGCATGCCACCATGAAGATAATGGATTAGGCCTTAGAAACTGTAAGCAAGCTCCCAATTAAAAGTCTTTGTTTTTCAGAGTTGCCTTGATCATGGTATGTCTTCACAGCAATAGAACAAAGACTAACAGAGAATACTGCCTCGCTTGAACTTTGTGCTAATATCTATAAGTCATTTAACACGAAAAAATTCAAGTACAGGGACAAATCAGTACTTAACGACCTCTATCATATGTGTTTGTAAGTATGATCATACATGCACACGTATACATGTGAAACATCAATACACTTTAATATAGTTTTATTTTGATGGTAAACTGTTAAGATTAAATGTGTATATATATATTTAAATCAAGTTCAAATACTTTGTAAAAATAAATAAATGATACTGATATATTTGAATATATATGAATGAATTAATATATGCATGAGTAAAATTATACAATCAAAAAATTACAAAAAATCTTCAAATACATGTAGTTTTCATTACCCTTTAGTTATGAAAATGACATAATAAAATCTGTTATTTCATGTGTCAACTGAAAAACTTAATCCAAAATGTGTACAGTTCCTTTTTTCCCCTTGTAGTCTTCAGATGACCAAAAATATTCATTTAAACATATAAAGAAATGTTTGTGATCCTTAGCTATCAGGGAAATGCAAATAAAAATGACGCTGAAAGTCCATATTATACCTGGCAGAATGACTAAGAGCAAATATCAAATGGCAGATTATGCTGTAGAACTGTGCAGCAAGGAGAACACGCCTTCATTGCTGGTAGGAGTGCAAAATTGTACAGCCACTTTGAAAATCAATAGGGTAGTTGCTCAGAAAACTGGGAATCAATCTACCACAAGACCCAGCTATACCATTCTTGGTCATATACTCCAAGGAGGCTCAATAAAACCATGAGGAAACTTGCCCAACTATGTTCATAGCAACTTTATCTGTAATAGCCAGAACCTGGAAACAACCCAGATGCCTTTCAACCAAAGAATGGATAAAAGAGAATGTGGTATGTTTACACAATAGAGTATTATTCAGCTGTTAAAAAAATGACACCAGGAAGCTTGAAGGCAAATCGATGGAACTAGAAAAAAATCATCCTGAGTGAGGGTACCAGGACCCAAAAAAAAAAAACCAAACATGGTATGTACTCACTCATAAGTGGATATTAAGTACAAGATAAAGAATAACCATACTACAATTCACAGACCCAAGAAGGTTATGTAAAAAAAGGGGGGGCTAAAGGAGATGCATGGATCTCCCTGTGAAAGGGAAAAAGTTATCTCCTGGTTGGACTTGGGGTGGGTGGGCATGGGAACTGGAGGGATCGGGTTGGGAGGTGGGTAGACGGAGAGACTGCTGATAGAGATGACTGGAAAGGGGTAGAAGCCTGATGCAAGGGAAACTCCCAGGAGCCTACAAGGATGGCCCCAGCAAAGGCTTCTAGCAGCAGTGGATGCCTAGCCTGAACTGGCCATCCCCTGTGATCAGATTGATGACTACTCCACTTGTCATCAGAGAGCCTTCATCCAGTGACTGATGGAGGCAGATTCAGAGATCCATGGCCAAATATTGGACTGAACTATGGGACTCCTGCTGAGGAGAGGCAGGAGGGATTGTAGGAACCAGGGGATTGGGGACTTTATAAGATAATCCACAGAAACAGTTAACCTAACTCATAAGAACTCACAGAGTCTGAATCAACAAACAATGAGCCTGCATTGTACCGAACTAGGCCCTTTGCATATATATAGAGTTGTACCTTGATGTATTTGTAGAACTACTGGCAATGGGAGCAAGGACTGTCTCTGGTGCTTTGGTTGGCCCTTGAGAATATATTCCTCATGCTGGATTGCCTTGCCCAGCCTGAATACAGGGAGAGGTGCCTGGTCTTATGGCAGCTTCATATGCCATGCTTTGTGATATTCGTGGGAGGTCAGCTGATGTAGGAGGGTCATCTGTCTATGTGTTACTTTCATTGGTTAATANGGCCAGGCAGTGTTTAAATAAATACAATTTATGTGTTGTTATTTCGGGTGTAAAGCTAACTGCGTGGGAGCCGGGCAGGACAAAAAGGAGGCCCGCTCCCCTATCACTACAGTCAGCCCTTTCTGAGTGAATACAGAGGACAGGTGTATGGAAGGGAGGAGGATTGGGAGAGGGAGTGGAAGGAGAGGAGGGAGGGGAGGCTGCAGTCAGAATGCAAAATAAATAGATATGCATATTATCTCTTGGTGACCGTGATAATCTAAGTCCTTTAAGACTTGTGACCTTGGTACTTGAATGTGGCCTGTTTCTACTCCAATTCAGTTTACAATTTTTCCCAGGGAACTGAAGAATCACCCCGACTGGAGTGAGGTGGATAAAAGTAAGAAATATGCTTGTTGGACTGCCCTTACATAGGAAGCATATAACCGTCTCTACCAAGATTAGAGACCTGATACGCAATTCTCTTACTTGGCTTGTAACATAAATTTCTTAAAATACTACTTTCAATTCTTCTTTTACTTTTCCCAAAATGGAAATGTCTAAGCAAAATTTATTTTTGGTTATAAAACTAATACATGCCTACACTGCTCCTGTCAAAATCTTAGCATTTGTCAGTGACAGTGCTAAACTCCTCATTGAAAATAAGTCCAATTCCTGCTGTCCCCTCAATCAGGAAAAAAAAAATTGTGCCTTCTCAAACCTCTGCTATGTTCTCACCTAAACCCACACATTCATCTGAACCTTTGTTTGTGTATATGTGAAAATTGAGTTTTTGGCCAATGTATACAACACCAAATTAAACATCTTTACAAAAAGTTAAGGTATCTGCTGTGGTTTCAGTGCTTTCTGCCTCCCAAATTCATGCTGCACTTATTTGTTTTTGTCTGAGTATTAAGGGGTGAGACACTTAGGAGGTGACTCAGACATTGAAGCTATGCCCTCACAAGCAGAACTGATGCCATCATTGCCTTCTTTCCCTGTACCTTCTGCTGTGTAAAGACAAAGCAGATGCTACTCCAGAAGACAAGGCATCCAAGGCTACATCACAGAATCAGAATTGCTAAATAGGCTGGCACCTTGATGTTAGGTTCGCAGTCTCCAAAACTGCTGGTTAATAAAGTTCCATCTATGAATAATTCATACTGTGGAACCCCATGTACCACAAGTGGACTAATACATTTAGAATGCATGCACACACATACATACTCAAACACCCATATATACACACTCACACATATACACACCCTTCCTGAAGAGAGTATTATGATGTATATCTCAAGAGCTTTCTCAGTCACAGTACTTAATCCTCACTCATTGTAAGCCCTTCTTGGTAGAGTGTGATGTGGCTACCACATGGTCAGCTTAAGAATTCCCTTGCAGAGTACCCAATGTGTCTTATTTTTCACTAACCCTGTGTAGGGGACACACTGAGCACACTCCAGTCCTAATGTGATGCCCTGCTGGGTGCCATCTCCCTCACAAAATGGTCCCTTCCTCCAGACACCTGAGCCTCCAGAGAAGGGCACTGCTACTGACCCATGGAAGTGTCTCACAAGGATTTGTAAGAAAATAAGGAACAACTGAGTGATAATTAGACTAATCCAGGCAGGGCAAAAGGTTCTGAACATAGTTTCCTTACATACACTTTTGAATAGAAAAATATAAAGTAGAATGAAGTCTGTAAATAGAGCTCAAACAGCATAAAGGAAAACGTACCCAGCCCAACAGGCCACGAGGATGGCTTAGTGAACTGTGTGACTGGGTATTTCTAACAGCTACTTCCCAAAAGTTCAAGGGTCTCATGAGCTTCAGTTGTAATTGCTCTGACAACATGAATCTCTGACTTTGACAAGAAGCTCGAAGCCTTCAGTGCTTCCAATGGGCCAGTCCCGCAGTCCAGACATCTCTGGACAAACTTTGACTGTCATCTTGGGAGATGACCACTGGGCTGACCAGCAGGAGGTGTAGCCACAAGTGAGCTCTCAGAAATGGGTCTGGAGTATTCCAGAAGGAATGGAGCATACCTGTCAAAGGAAACCCTGCATACTGAAGGCACCTGGGTCGCCCTCCTTCTGTCAACCCAACCTTGAGAGATGAACAGGGTCATATATGCATCTTAAAGGGCTCCTTCCCGAGCCAGGCATGTTCACTTATGCTGCTGAAACTCTTGCATCACTCTGGCCTGGGGCGCTGTACACCAACTCTCACCTCCTCCTAAGATGGACTATTCCATGATGGTCTGTGAATACGAGTACTATGGACTCTTTACTGGCTCTTCTGACTGCCCTTCTATGTCCTAAACACTGTCTTATTCCTTTGCCCATATCTCTTCTGTGCTTGTCTGTAGAGAAGGAGCAGGTGAGCAAGGAAAAGCAACCATTTAGTCTCTACAGTCAAGCCTCCTGCAGCCCTGCTCTTCTGGAGCACACTCAGACAGTTCTGCGTGAGACTAAGGGTAGGCCAGGTTGAATCTTGCACTGCCCTCAAAGTCAGTGGCCATGATGACCTAGTAGCTCAGGACTGTCCCCTTCTGAAGCTTTCCAGGCTACTCCCTAGCTGTCCCTCCCCCATCATCCCTGGGAGTGGACAACTTCCCTAGTTATGAGTGTCCCTTCCTTCCCCTTGGGACACTTCACTTTTCCTTCAGGAAAGGCAAGTCCCCTCAGGCAGGATGCTCTCCACCCAGCAGGGCAAGGCCTGGAGAAGCCTCCACAGTGCCGACAGATCCAGATTCGCTGGATGACTACAGTGGATGCATGAGAATGGGCCTCATCAGACTGGGAACATAAAGGAGTCACAGAAGCAACTGTTCTTAGCTTGCACAGTGAAAGACCATTTCAGAGACTCGTTGAGAATTTCCAAAGGACTTAAAGCAGAGCAGATAAAATACGGTTGCTTTGCATCCTGCTTCAAGGTGAACCTTACTATGCTGTGGACAGTAGCCACTCTAACCAAAATTTCACATATTCTAGTTTTCATTTTTTTCATTGACATCTATGAAGCTCCACCATTGCAGAAGCCTTCCAGTAATCATAATGATTTAGTCCTTCCTTCTAAACCACTAAATCTTTTTCCCCTTGCTAATACTGGGCATATAACCCTGATCCTATTTCTGAACCATACACCCATCTCTATGTGATTTCTGTTTTTCTTATATGTTTCTTTCATCTTGTTCCCAGGGAGTAGACTTCCTCTAGAGACTCCCAATGCTTAATCCCACCTTTTCTAAATTCTCCTTAGATTTTTTTTCTGTATCTGCCTTATGTTTAATTTCTGTTCTTTCATTCATTCTTTAACTGTCTGGTCCTGGCTAGTGCATCTGGTTCTCTTTAAATATGTTCTCCATACAGAGAATTAGGAAGAAAAAAACAGTTGTACACATAAAAACACTTAAGCAGACAGCCCAACCTAATAAATTAATAAGTAATAAAAGTGGGCAAGTGAAACTAAATAAGTATTTCATAAAATAAATGTGGTCAATGAAAATATGTTTAAAAAAAGACTTCCCCTGTTGTGGGAGGGGCTGCTTGTTGGTTCCTGGCTGCTCATCCCTGAAATAACCACACAGAAACTAGTTATTTAAAACATTCTTTGACCCACTAGCTCTAGCTTCTTATTGGCTAACTCTTACATATTAATTTAACCCATTTCTAGTAATCTGTGTATTGCCATGTGGCTGTGGCTTAGTGGGCAAAGTTCCCAGCATCTGTCTCCAGTGGGGCAAATGGCTTCTCTCTACTCTGCCCTTCTTCCTCCCAGCATTCAGTTTAGTTTTCCCCACCTATTTAAGTTCTGCCTTTCTATTGGTCCAAAGCAGTTTCTTTATTCACCAATGGTATTCACAGCATACAGAGGGGAATCCCACATCATTCCCTATTATTGAATGGGAGATGGGACTACAGCAACCAGAAACAGTCAGTGGAAATGAACTCTTCTTGTTCATTTCATACAAAGGAGAAATCTGATTACAAGGGATAAAGGTGGAGAGAAGTGGGAGAAGAGAGGAGAACGTAGACCGCAGGGCAATCGGGTTAAGTGACAAGTTCCTAAGAGTCAGTCAGCTGCTGTGACTAAGCCTACTGTAACCAACATCAGTTAAGGCAGCATCAAGCAGGACATCTTCTTAGCAGCCTGTGTTCTCCCATGCAAGTGCTTCAAGGTGTGGGGTGAGGGTAGATTTTGAGAACATGATTGAACTGTTAGAAATGGTTAATGTTTGTTCAAGTCCTTACAGGCCATAGTGAAGGCTCAGGAGAAATTCTTTATCACGATAGAAAACCAACCTTCTCTGGTGAGATAGCTCAGCAATCAAAAGGCCATACTATTATTACAAAGGATCCAAGTTCTGTTCCAAGCATCCTCATCTAGTGACTCACAGATACATGCAACCAACTCCAGGGCATCTGATGTCCTCTTCTAGATTCCAAGGGTACACTCAGGTGCACAGACCCACACATAACACACACACATGTACACATATTTTTAAATAAGATAAATAAATCTGCTTTAAAAATAAATATTTAAAGATGAGATAAATAAATATTATTTTAAAATAAGATAAACCTTTAGAACTAGTCATTGAAAGAAGAAAGCATGCACAAGCTGAGTATTTCTTATCTAAAATGCTCAGAACCAGGTGTTATGGATTTTGTGCTGTTCATGCAGGCATTAATAAGAAATCCTAGGAATGGGGCTCAAGTCAAAAGATAGAACTCCTATGTACCTGTCCACACAACGTGAAGGGAGTATCATGCCATTTTTACACAATAACTTTGCAACATTTCACTCGATATTTGTGCACTTTTTCTGCATGAACCAAAGTTCTATGGTGTAGAGTTTCCCATTGATGGTGTCACTCTGGTCCTCAGAGAAATCTGAGTTCTACTTCTCTACCTATGCCCAGCATTTATAAGGGTCTGGGGTCACTGGAACTCACACACTTTGGAAAGCCACATGGGGTGTTTCCAAAGGCTAGAGCATACAGACAAACTGTCCAGATATTTCAGAGAAAAGGGTTTATGTTCTAAATCACAAGGGCTAGATGATTAATAGCAGAACTGCTATTTACACCCCTAACAAAAGTAATCAGTATCATATGAACAGCATAAGAAAGTTTAGAATTTCCATGTAGAATACAGAAAATAAGTTAGCCATCATAACAGTACAAATGAGACTCACAGACAAGACACACACACACACACCTAAAAACACCTGACAGATACTCCCAGGACAGGTACAAATGCCTGCTAAGAGGAGCCCTAGCTGTAACAGGGGTAGGCTAACTGGAGGAGCAACAGGAGCCAGAAATGTCCCTGACTGATAAGGGACTGAAAGGTCAACATCTAACACATTGTTAAGTAGCACAATCAAAATCAGAGCACAGTACAGCTGGCAGCCATAGCTTGGAATGAAGGGAGATGGAGATTTGTCCAGTAAGTACAATACACAAAGCTTATTCTGATCCTGGTTTTTAAACAGAATGCCTGTCAAAGGCATTTGTAAATCATGAGGACAAAGGAGCACTCACTAGGTCTGATATATGGTGCTTGATACACAGCCATAAGCTTCTAGTATCACAGGAATGCATGCTTACAATCTTACCTATCAGAATAGAAACTGGAGGACAAAATATGATATAATATTTGGGTTTTGCTTTAAAATTACTCCAAGGGTCTGGGAGAAACTGAGGGCACAGGTCATTCTACACCAGTGACAGCTACATAAAAACACATTTTCATTTTTGTCCTAATTTTCCATAAGAGACAATATTTTACTTTATTCCTTCCATCCTAATATAATGAAAACAATATATGAGCACAGCATTGGGAAATAACATCAAGAAAAATGTTTCTATGCATTGAGTTCAGATCACCCCTCCTACCTAACTCCCCTGCAAGGATTTTTTTAAATTAAACTTCGAGTTTGAAAAAGTCAGAGGACAAAATAAGACTTGGGATTGATTTCTGTTTTAAGATAAAGCCTGCCTTGCTTCATCTTGTGAGGCGTGCAGCAACGCAAGTGTGTGAGACAATGCCAGGGGATCCCACCCCTGCCCTTCCTCTTTCTGGCCCTTGGGACCATCCCAAGGGAACAGGAGAGAACAGACTGTCACCCCTTCCCTGGAGGAAGACAGTTGTTAGCCTAGTACATCCCTGAGCTGGCTGGAAGCCTCCCTAGGGCTTCAACTAGGGCTGCAACTAAGGAAGTCTTCCTCCTGTCAACGCCCTGGAATTGTTATGAATGGACCTTAGCGCATCGCAGCCTCCACCCAGGCTTCCCTTGGTCTTGAAAAAGAGGCCTAAGGATACTATTAACTCTATAGGTCTCCTCTCTGTGAATGTTGCTGCAGATTGGATCTTTGCGCTATGTAGTTTCCAGATGGAAATGTTTGTTAGCACGGACACTGCAGACCTGAGCCCTGGGGCAGCTATAAATATAAACCTCTGTTTATAGATCTCTGATGAGGGCTCTGGGCCATGCTGTTTGGAAACAACAGTGCGAAGACTCCCGAGTATGTTGGCATATAGAGAACTTTGAGGAGAGCCGACTAAAGTGAAATATAACAATTACACACACTTACCTTGAACATCTGGTAGCACACAGCAGTTTGTGGGGAGCATCACAGAACACCCTTCACATTGACTTCTGAATCCTCCTAGGAAGATGCTGCCCAGAGGAAACCCTTGAAGCAGTGTTCTGGAGTAGGATACATACCAGGCCCAGCAGCTCTGTAAGCCCTTGACATGCCATTTTGAGCCTACTCTGTGCAATGTGGGACCATGAGACTCATTAGCAGCTCAGGAACCTGAAGCAAGAACAACAGACCTTGGTGAATGTCCAAGGACAGATTTTGTTTTGAGGCAGGATGTCATATAGCCCAAGTTGGCTTGAACTCACTATGTAGCTAAGAAGGATCTTGAATTCCTGGTCTTCCTGCACCCATTGGCATGCTAGAATTACAGGTGTGCATCTCATGCCTGGTTTCATGTGGTGTTGGAGAATCCAACACAGGGCTTCATGCATGCTGAGAACATATTCTACTAGCTGAGTTACAACCCCAGTCCAGGTTTAACATGTTCTTATGCATGTGAACTCTCAACTGTAGTATTTTTTCATAGATAGCTTTTGGCACTCTCTACTTCAGTGAAGATGTTTTATATAATGAATGACAAAGATCCCACATTTAAAATGCAAACCAACTATTCTTGAAAGACAGGAAAGCCAAATCTAGACCAAAAAACAAGACTAGATGGGCCAGTTTCTATAGCCACACCATTAACCTGGAGAATCTGAAATTCTTGGAGCATCATACTAGGAAAATCTTACCTTTGGCTCTTTCATTTACTTAGGGCCCCTGAAGGTTGAATGTTCCTTACCACCAGCTCTTTTAAGAGACTGCTAACAGGCTACATGGCTATGACACATAGGCCCACTGCATATTACAATAAATTTGTCACACTGCCACATCTGCTCATACCCCAGGCTGAGGGCCCTGTCTGTCTGGCTCTCACTGAGGGCAAGGGCCTGTTTGAATCCTCTACAGTGGAAGTCAGTCTTTGTTTGTTTGCTGGTCTTGTTTGTTTTCAGCTTGTCTTTAAATTTTTATTATTTTATATTTATTTGATTTAGCCCACTTTATTTTTAAGTCTTATTTTTGTTCATGACATTCTTGGTGTTTTCCTGTGCTGTTCAACACATGTTCTCATATGCCAAACTGTAGCATGTGCAGTAATAAAATATGTATTTTTAATTAAACAGCTGATGGCACTTGACATTATGAGGCAAATGGGAGCAGGAATCACCACAACTCCAGTATCTCAGGGGTAACTATGGCTTACATAAACAGAACGTAAAAAATGCACCTCTTTCCTGCCTGGCCTCTTTAATCCTGTGTTCCTTCCTTTTCTATTTAAGAGAAATGTACACCCTATATATAGTTCAACTCTTCTGAAGTTCCTGTGGATTTAATGTACAGCTATAGACCACAAGCTGGCAGTTCCTCAGCAGACTGGGAAGTCGTCCTTTAACAATGCATTCCCAGGAAACATCCTAGGGCTGACTGCGGAAGGGTGGGTAGACAGCCCTGTTTTGCACTCTAGTTCTGCATCCACCCAGTTTCTGAGTCACTGAATGTGCCCCTTATCAGCCCCTGCCTCTGACCTTGCCTGCTCTCTCCTAGCCTCACGTGAGCTGAGCTCACCCAGTCCTGTAGATGATTCCCTATCTGCCGACCAAATCGCATTTCAGAAGAGAAAGATAAAACGACAGAAATAGTCTGAGTTAAAAATGGGTTTAAGAGATACAGTGTAACTTCATAGAAAAGATCACGAAAAAGGGAAAGTGTCCTAATCCTGGTTTCAGGGTGGGAGAAGGTGGTTGAATGGTCTAGAAGGAGGAGAGATGTGGGACAGATCCTTCTGGCAGCAGAGTCGTTGTTGAAGAACAGCATGGTCAGCTCTGTGCCAATAAACCTCACAACTTAGATTACATGGGTCAATGCCTTAAAAACACATAAGAGATGCTCATACAGGAAAAAACAAATTGGGATATGAACTGTCCCATGCAAGGTTACAGAGCTTAGCAAGAAAGCAAACAGCTTCAGGGTAAACTATGGGGAAAGCAAAGGGTGACCCTAGGTAGAAAATGATTAGCTCGGGTCTCAAAACTGCTTTTGTTACAGCTGTCTGGATTGGTACGAGGGACACTATACACTGTGCTAAATATTTTAGATTTGGGGAAGGCATGCCTTGGATTCCATCAAACCAGGGCATGTTGCATTTGACCTTCATGCCTTTCATCCATGAAAACTAAAATGGCTTTGAAGTATGGAGTCAGCAGGCAAGACAAACACATACTTGAGAAGTCAGGAACCCAAAGGCGTACTGACCAGTGGGAATGAACAATAGGACCACACTGAACCCTGTAACACACTGAGTAACTTTATGGCTTCCAACTCGAGCTAAAGAAAGAATGGAGGACCGTGTAGAAAGCATTTCCTACTGTCATTCAAAGAGACTGTGGTCTGGGTTGGTTGGCTTCATCCCTCACTTACCACATTTCCGCCAGTCCTACACCACACATGAAGTCTTGGGGTCAGAGAGAGAAAGAACATCACTTATGAACTGTGTGACCATGGTACCTTGGTTAACCACTAAACCATTTCTTTGCCTTCATATGGGATCTAGCCCATTGATCCAAATTGGCTTCTTTATCTTCAGTATGACACTTGGTGCATTAATCCCTGAATATTTGCTGGAGTCCCATCACAATCTCCGCACCTAACACACACTCCTAAACGTTCTTCCCATTCTTACGGCCAACCCACTAAACAGACATCTAGAGAGAAAATCAACCTCCAATTGGTGGACTAATCACAGTTCAAATACCTCCTAGTGGCAGCAAGAGAGAAAGCACAAATCTGCATTGCAGAAACCTTTGGCACAGGGTTAAATGGCTCAGCAGTTAAGGGCCCTGCCTGCTCTTCCAAAGCTCCTGAGTTCAATTCTCAGCAATCACATGGCTTCACAACCATCTGTAATGAGATCTGGTGTCCTCTTGAGGAAGAGACCTGGTCAGTCGTCCTCATCATCTTAGACCATGAAACCCAAAATGGACAAGTTCAACAGAACCGTCATATATACCTGCTGCCCATGCATGCCTCAGCATTGCCAGGGCATAAATTTCATTTCATTTCATATCAAGAGCCATTTTTCAGCTACAGCTAGATTTTTCCATCTGTTGTGGTTCCTGCAGAAAGTTTGCTGGTGGCTTCTGTATGGGTGAGCTATGATTCCTAGCAACACTAACTAACTAAAAATCTAATGGTTTTCCCCACAGCCTCATTTCTTTGAATGATTAATGAAGAGCTGTTGTGGGTTTTTTTGTTTGTTTTTTTTTCTTTTTTTTTTTTAGTTTGATCAGTCCCTCTCTTCCTCTGACCCCACCCCTCACAATGGAGATCAAAGTCAGGGCTCTGTGCAATCTGGGCAAGCACTCTTCTACTGAGCTCCATGCCCAAAAAGCTTGCTCAGCTTTTTACTTGTTAGGATGGAGTGATATGAAAAACATTACGAGAGTCACAGCCCGGACGGCTGACCCGACTGCTGCAGCTGTCTTGTCTGGCCACCCTCTTCCCGCTGCAGGGAAAAGGGCAGACTGGACAAATGCAAGCGGAGTCCACTGCCAGGAGTACAGACTCACTTAAAAACCAGCATCCCCGACAACAGTAATAATAGTCAGTCTAACAATAATGCATCTTGACTGTCGACTTGACTGGACATAGAATCACCTAGGAGACACAATTCTAGATCTTTAGAGTCCTTGCCTGAGGGGATTGGCTGAGAAAGGAAGCCTACCTTGAATGTGTACTGCACCATCCTGAGGACTGGGGTCCTGGACTAGATCAGAGTGGGGAAAGGAAGCTGGCTGAGCATTGACAGTCATCTCTCTCTGCTTCCTGTGGTCACTCAAGCTCCTGTCACATTTCCCCCACCCTGATGGGCTGTCTTCCTCCAATCTAAGAGCCCAAATAAACCCTTCCTCCTTGACTTTCTTTTTGTCAGGAATTTAGCCACAGTGACAAGAAAAGGGGTTAATACAATGACATGGGCTAGAAGCTGTAATCAATAGACAAGAGAGAAGAGAATAAACCAATTTCTTGTTTTAAAATGCTGCAAGTAAAACTTTTGTTTTTTATTCTTGTTTCTTATGACGAGTCATCCAATGACTGGCTTATGTAGCAGTAAAATACATAGCAGAGATAACATAGGAAGGCACTGGGGGTCCATGATTATAAAACAGCACTGTAGTATGCTTTGAAAATAAAGCAGTTGCCACATTATATTCAAACCTAGGACAACCACCAGAAGAAATGCTTTAAAAGAAATAGTTTGGCATTCTAAGATCAGAGATAAATTGAATGGCAAACAATGTCATTTAAAACCACAAAAGTTATTAAACAGAAAATGAAACAAGCATGATAGATAGTAATTCAAGCATACAATAGAATAATTTTCCTTGTCAATATAGACAAAAGTAGACTTCACCCTCTCTAAAGGCAGGGGAAACACAGAATGACTTTCACTAGGATTTCTAGAATGCTAGGAGTCCTACACAAATCTCAGAACCTCCTTAAGAATCAGGAGGAGTGGCATATGCCTGCAATCCCAGCACTCAGAAGGTTGAAGCAGGAAGGTAAAGGGTTTGATACTATCCTGGACTATATGGGAAAACCATTGGAAAGAATGTTTAAAAAGCAACTACTGCAAGAACCAAGCCTGCCAAGAAGGATTCTTGCACTTCGAGGTCCATATCCAGAAAGCCACCTACCATTTGTGTTCTGGATCTGTGGTTCTGAGTTGGTTGAATTTTGGAGATGAAAGACCAGAAGTCTGACTCCTGACCCCGTTGTGTGGGAGACTTCCTCTGCATCACAATACAACAACCCTGGCTCATAGTATACCCTGCTGCCCCCCCCAGCTTTTCCAGACCAGTCCTCTCTATCTTTCCCTTGTTAACAACAAATCATAGATAGTCTAAATACACAAGTCAAAAAATCCCAAGATATTTTCAGGATGGATCAAAAAAACAAGACTTGGTAAACTGATACAAGAAACTCTTTTTAAAGTTATGATAGATTAAGAGCAAATACGCCAGTAAAGATTGACCTCGCTAAACCATGCTAACTCCAGAGCAAGGAAAACTATCAGGAATACAAATGTATTACATGATGATAATGAGGTCAGTTCTCTAATAAGCAATATCATTTCTTAATAAGCATGAATCTAATAAGAGAACGTTCAAAATATATGGGGAAAATTGATAGTACTCAGTGGTAAATGAGCCACTGTAATAGTTGGAGGCTTCAATGTACCTCTATCAGAAATGTGCAGAACCAACAGGCAGAAGCTCAATAAGACAAAATTGAACTCGACATAATTGAAATCTACAGTCTACACTTGAACTCACATTCTTCTCGAGATGGCATTGAAATTGCACTGAAGGACATCCCATTCTGAGTCATAAAATAATACAATAACTTCTCTCAAACCGTGGTGGAGTAAGTAAAAATCAGTAAGTGAAAGTAGCTGGAAAATCCCCATACAGCTAGAGATTTTAAAGCACATGTTTAAAGAGTCTTATAGCTCTTAAGGGAGGAAAGTTTGTAAACTAGAGCTAAGCGAAAGTAGATGGAAAATCCTGGAGGCATAACTGTTTAAATACAGAGGGGGTGAGGGGTGGGGAAATAAGTGTTCAGAGGTGACAATAAAAATGAAGGATATATGAAAGTTTTATGGAAACATACAATCTTGAAAGTCAAATTCAAACAACACAGTTGGAGGAGCTGTTAAAGCACAGATGACAGAAGAGAACGGGGCTAATACCCAAGATAAAGGTTAAGTTGTGTGATCGCTAATTTTGGTTGCCCCTTGGCACACCTAGGAAAAGCAAACACCAACTGACAACATCCTGTTTGCCTGTGGGCATGTTTGTCAATCGTTTTCTTGATTGCTAACTGATGGAGAGCCTGTCTCTTTCAGCAGTGCTGTTCCTGGGCATATGTATAAGCTGTATACGGAATATGAGCTTGGGAGAACAAGCCAGTAACTAATGTTCCTCTATGATCTCTGCTTAAAGCTCCTGCTTGAGTTCCTACCTTGGCTTCCCTCAAGGACAGAGTCTAACTTGTAAGATGAAATGAATTCTTTCTTCCCAAAGATAGTTTTGGTCAATGTTTTATCACAAGAACAGAAAGCAATCAAGGACAAGTGGGAGTTGGTGCCAGGGTAAAATGAAGAAATATTCCGCTAAGAGAAAAAGTCCTAGTACTATCAAAATGTTGCTTCTTCCAGCTTTAATCTACAGACTTGGTACAACACCAAACAAAATTTTAGATGACAATTTTGTAGAGCTGCCAAACTGGAAAATACATAACAGAGGCAAAACATCCAAAATAATAAGCTTAACACTGAATAAACTTAACAGTGGATAGACTTACCCAGCCTTGTGTCCGTCTACAAAGTCACAGCAATCCAGTATGCCTGGAGCAGTACGGAGTACCCACAGAGATAAACCCACACAAAACAATGATCTTCTACCACAGGAGTCAAAAAGATACAATGGGGCACAGAAATTCTATTTCACAAATGATGCTGGGGCAACCAAACATCCTGATGGGGGGGTCAGAAAAAATGAATCTAGGCACAGCTTTAGATTCAGCACAAGAAATTAACTGAAAATGTATCGTAGAACTACAAAAGGCAAAGTTATAAAATTCCTAGAAAAGATAGGAGATAACCTAGACGAACTGGGATATGATTATTGCTCTTTCACATATAGCATAAAAAGAAGGATCCATTAAATAAAAATTCATCAATTTTAATAAAGTCAAATTTTATTAAAATGAAAAGTCTTGCTCTACAAAGACACTATCCAAAAATAAGGCAAACCACAGCAGAAAAATATTTTCAGAATATATATTGTATAAAGGACTACTCTCTAAAATAAATAAAATACAAATTTAAACTCAGATCTATTCCACACTCTTCCTCACCAAGCTTGGCAATCAATTTCATGGAGTTGGCCTTAAATCCAATTTTTAAAAACAAGTGATTTTTGACACTCATAACATTGGTGCCACTATTGCATATAAGTGTCTCTTACAGGCAGGACTCTGTTGAAGGCCACAGAGTTTGCATTGATGATTGCTTTTCTCCTCCAGTAGCATGTAAAGTACCTTCTGCACCATGAATGATAGTAAGGATGAAGCTTCTAGTTGAGCATCCACTCAATTTCTTCATGTTCTATGACATACGTAAGTTGTGTCTTTAGCAGTAGGACCCTACCATCAGGTTTTGAAGAGTAACCAAAAGCCTATGATGTTTGGGAAGAGGGTCTATTGGACTCCTTTGGCCAATGGCTCAGCAAGATGCAACCTATTCCTAACACTAGAGGATTTACTTAGTGGCATAAGAAACCCAATTGGGGATGTCTCATCTATTATATGCTGACTCCATTTAAATTCCTTTCATATATGTATACATTTTAGGAAGCTTCCATAGTAGTGGGTTTTATATGGATGTTCAAATGACCTTTAGTGTTAGCTGTCCCACCCCATATTCCTTCTTTTACCCTGCCTTCACATTCCTCTCCTCATTTCATCCTCCCATTCTAGTTCCTCCTTTATCTCTTTATGGTGCTATGCTTTATTTCCCCATTCTTGGGAAATCCTCTCCTACACCATGGTCCTGTACTCCATTTTTAATCAGTTTGTGTTCTCGATTTTCAGTTTTCTTAGTTCCTTATATATTCTAGATACTAACTCTCTTTCAGGTATATAATTGGCAAAGGTATTTTCCCATTCTGTATACTGTTACTTGCTCAATGACAGTGTCCTTTGCTGGACAGAAGCTTTTTTAACTTTATGAGAGCCCATTTATTAATTGTTGTTCTTAGTGCCTACGCTATCAGTGTTCTGTTCAGAAAGTCCTTCCCTATGCTAATGAGGTCAAGCCTATTCCCTACTCTCTCTTCTATCAGATTCGTGGTATCAGGTCATATATTGTGGTTCGTGAACTATTTATAGTTGAGTTGCATGCGAGGTGATATACATAAATTTCCTTTCATTCTTATATGTGCAATCATCCAACTTGACTGCATCATTGGTTTAAAATGCTGTCTTTCTCCAGTGTGTATTTTGGGCTTCTTTGTCAACAATCAGGTGTCCATAAAGGTGTAGAATTGCATCTGGGTCTTCATTTCTATCCCACTGATCAACATATCTGTTTTGATGCTGACACCATAAAGTTTTTGTCTTACTATATCTCTGTAATACAATTTGAAGTCTAGGATGGTGATGCCTCCAGCAGTTCTTTTATTAGTCAGGGTTGTTTTAGCTTTCCTAAGTATTTTGTATTTCCTTAGGAAGTTGAATAATTTTTTTCAATTTCTATGAAGAATCATGTTGGAATTTTAATGTGGGTTGTGTTAAATCTGTAGATTGCTTTTGCTATCTATATTTTGCTTACTCTATAAGTCAGTAATAACTATTCCTTAATAGATGCTTGGTAAATTGAGAATTTTTGTCCACGTTGAAGCCAGTTCTCATAATTTGCTTTCTGTTCCCGTGATAAGATGCTGACCAAAACCAACTCAGGGAAGGGGAAGGGATAAAAGGTTTATTTTGGTTACAGGTTACAGTTGATCATTGAGGGATGCTAAGACAGGAACTCAAGACAGGAGGAACAGGAAGCAGAAACTGCAGCAATGACCATGAAGGAACACTGCCTGCTTCCTTGTTCCCCATGGCTTATTCTACTTGTTTTCTTATACAATCCAGAAATCAGCTTGATTTCTTATAGCTGCCCAGTGGTGCCCCCACCCACCCACAATGGATTAATTCCTCCTTCCCACAGCAATCCATTAATTAATAAAGTGTGCCCACAGACATGTCCATTGGTCAATCTGATGGAAGCAATTCTTTGGTTGAGGTTCCCTCTTCCCTGGTGGCTCTAGTGTGTAAAGTTAGCAAAAACTTGTTAGCATACCTGTATATGAATATTCACAAAACCTTAATTCATAATTGCCAGAATTAAAAACAGTCAAGATGTCCATCGTTGGGTGAATAGATTAAATGTTGGCATATCCAAATAATAAAGTAGTATTTGCTGATAAGGGTGAATGGTAAAGTGAGGATCCATGTCAGATTTGTATCAGTCATCAAATAGTACCAGGTGCTTTACCAAACAAGTCAGTTTCAGAGACTGTCACAAACTGAACTATGTACCTTCCTAAGAGTCTTAACTTTTGGTTTCCTTATTTGGAAACAGCATCTCTGTAGGCATTACTAAGTTAAGATACTGACATCTAGCATTAAGGAGACCCCTGACTCATAGCTGGTAAAATCTGAACAGATACTCAGACACACAAGAATATCACATGGGAACAAAGAGATTGAAAGACTTTATTTACAAACCAATAATGCTGAACACACCACACACAAAGAAGAGGTGGGAGCGGTCTTTCCTGAGACTCCTCACAGATAACACAGCCACAAACAGCCTCAAAAATAAAAGATTAAACATTTCAGTTAATTTTAAACCTTCCCAATTTTATGACATTTAGTCATAGTTCCTTTGAAAAATTGTCAGGGAGGTTTAGCACACTCAGAAAGTTTCTACTTTTTGAATGATCACTCCATCAATGGAGTGACTGGAATTGGGGACAAGATGGCTGTGCTTTTCAAAGTCATTTAGAGATCTGTACCACTTCCACCTGGCCCTCCGTCTTCCTCTGGGAATCTCCAGAAGCCTCAGTGGTCCTGGACTGGACAGAGAGGAAAGAGCATGCAGAGGGCTTAAGGGACTTTAACATCAGGCTGCATCACTGGCTCCCAGGGCACAGCCACAGGCCACCACCCAAGCCATAAGGAAGGTGATGTCAAGCTCTGCGCAGCTAGAAAGAAAAATGTGGGATATGAGCTGAAAGTGTTATATTCCACTATCACTGCCTTGATATTTACAAAGTAGGTTTGAGATTGAAGAAAAAGAGGCCTTGGAAAGTTCCAGAAGCTTCCTAAGTTTGTTGTTCTGTGGTGTGTGAAGGAAGTCTCCATCATTTGTACCAGGTACAAGCTAGAAAAATTCAAGATCAGTCAAAGCAGGCTGAAAAGTCTATCTCTGGCATAGTGGCCCCTAGCCTCTCTCTGAGCTTTGAACACACTTGGCCTTAAGCTTTCTAACCCAGATCCATTCCCTTCTAGATAAAGCAGACAAAACTCTGGTGAGAGTGTCTTCTGGTGATGCTGTGTGTCGTGCTCTCCTATGCTCTTCAGTAGAACTGCCAGGCTACGCTGCAGTCTGCTGAGAGTATTGGAAGGGGCTCCCTGGGAAACAAGCTGGGGCTCCTCCGAGCCTTTTGGGAACTAAACACTAGCAAGAATGACTGACTACAGCCCCAGCTGTGAGCAGGAGCAAAATGGGTAGATCTGTGTGCTGCTCCTACTGCATGCTGATCCCATCACATCTGGAACACAGAAGAGGAGCCAGAAGGACTAGCAACTAACCTAAGGCCGCTTGGCTCAGACAGGCTGTCCTCCTCCCTCTGTGACAGATCACTTCCGCTTCTCTTTCATTTTAACAAGGATTCAGTCCAGCAGAGTGGAGTGGTCTTACTAAACTAGCCACCAGTGCCAGCTTTTCACACTGCAAACTCCACCCCCACCTCACTGGGTCTCGTTGGCTCTCTCTCTTGCTCTCTCTCTCGCGCGCTCTCTCTCTCTCTCTCCAAAAAAAGATTCCTGCCCAATCTCTCCAGTGCAAGTGTTATTTTTATACTCTCAAGTTTCTCAGTTCACACACAACACATAGACAGCACCTATGCACATACATACACACATTCATTATTCTTATATGCAACAAACACCAGTCACTACTTTGTAAAGCATCTACACTGTGAGAAGTTGTATGTTCCCACTGCGTCGTGAACAGAGCTTGTCTCTCTACAGCTACTCCCTATATCTATGTCTAACACTTTGGAGTCAACTCTTTACCGTAGAGCAAAATAGTTAAAGTTCCATTGGTCTCCAAGGCCCCAGCATCAAATCTTCTTGCGAGTACACTGCCCAAATGTGTAAGTTTGGAAGAGCTCCTAATTCCATCTAATGAAAAGAGACTAGATGGAACCCCATCTAGTGAGACAGAAAGAAGGATGACAACAAGAATACATGGAGAGACTGCATGACAACAGTTTGAAGACAACTGCTCATGTCTACAGTCGCCTGTAGCACTACAGCTGCAAGACCAGCTACCACTAGTTCAGTTAGTGGGATTTTCTCAAACAGACCAGGTACCAGATCAGCTGGGCTATGAGACTGTGAACTTGTTCCTAAGAATCTTGTGCCAGGGCTGGAGAGATGGCTCAGAGGTTAAGAGCATCATTGCCTGCTCTTCCAAAGG
>LOEQ01002549.1:215547-229132 GCA_001685075.1 Bramus lutescens
CACAGACAGAATATTGTATACATAATAAATAAATAAATTTTTTTTAAAAAAAAGAATCTTGTGCCACAGTTTCTCTTAGCCTCATATGGCTGTGTGTGCAAAGGCTTCACTCTGGGTACTGGAGTGAGACAGCCCAGGTGAGAACTCTGGATGGATAGATCTCACCCATGAGGCACAGAGCAGGAGCATTTAATGACATATCTGCATGAAATCAAGAAGGAGGAAGATGCCACATGTGTATCCCAGACCTGCACAGTTCCATCAACCACCAGAGACAGGATGAGCAGAGAGGCTGGTTATGTCCTGATCCATGGAAGTCACAGGGGCAATCGGAGTATCCTTAGGGGCAGGACCTGTCTCAGAGCTCAGCCTGGAAAAGAGACTGACCCCTCCCTCATGGTCCAAAGGATAAAAATAAGGTCCATTATTAATAACCCACCACTTTTATGAGAAGATGAGTACACATTGTTGCCACTGTATTGGGAAGTGAATATTCAAGGTGTTTTTGTTTAAAGAAAGTATACACTGTCCTCGCTGATCCTAGTTCAATGATGCTTTGGCGTGATAATTTTCCCTTACATCACCTTTATTATTTTAATTCTTATATAGTAATTATGCAATTTATGCTATGTAATTAGAATCAGGTAATTAGCATCCTATTATGCCAACTATCTGTCATTTCCTTGTGCTGCAAGAATTGAAAATTCTTTTTTCCAGCTCTTCTGAAATAGTAAGTTACATATACCACTTTGCTAAAGAATACACTAGAACTTACTCCTCCTATCTAACTGGATTTGTCCATTCAATCACTAAGTTTCCTCACCCCCAACTTCTCAGCCTCTGAGACCATTATTCCATTCTACTTCTCTGGAATCAGTTTATTTAGCTGCCACACATAAACGCAAGAGGTATTTATCTTTCTGTGCCCCACTTACTTTACTTAATATAATGTTCTCTAACTCTTCCATGACACTTCAGTGAAAATATGCTTACCATCAGAAACAACCAGGGAAATCAAATGATCATCTCACCCATTGAATGGCTATAGTCAAGAAGATGACTTAAGAGGCTGGAGAGATGACTCAGCAGTTAAGAGCACTGACTGCTCTTCCAGAGGACCCGGGTTCAATTCCCAGCACCCACATGATAGCTGACAACTGCATAACTCCAAGATCTGACACCGTCACATAGATATATATACAGACAAAACACCAATGCACATAAAATAAAAGTAAGTAATTAAAAAAAAAAGATGACCAAAAAATGCTGGTGAAGAAGTGGCAAGGCACTTCCATTCACTGTTGGCCAGAGTGCAAACTGGAACAACAATTTTCATGAAATGGCCCATGATTCAAAGTCATTGAAATGTCTTTCTCTTTTTCCACATTCTGAGTTTTTAATCTAGGTCAAACAGATTAAGATGAAGTGTTAGATATCCCAGAAAAGATAAAGAAAGGCCGAATGCTCAGGCAGAGCGATTGGTGATTGGATGGCTGGATGTTCAGACAGAGCGATTGGTGATCGAATGGTATTTGTGAAGAGAGCTGCTGAATATACGCAGATGCTACAGCTGCTCTTGGTTATCTCAGCAAACCACGCAAGGGATGGGTCATGCTACACCTACACCCTGGAACTGGAAGCCAGTGAGTAGACTCTACATCATCCCAACAGTGAGGACTCGGGCAGAGAGAAGACAGAACTGGGGTGAGAGGGCATGGGAGCAAGGGGCAAGGCAGAATTAAATGAAGTGCTGGGAGGCCTCCCTGAGAAGATGGCTTGAGGGACGTGAGTAAGTGGGCTTGTGGAGGAAGAGCGTGTAAGCCTGGGATCACGAGGCCACTACAGCAGAACGTGGGTGAAAGAGAGAGTCCCAGATACTGGTATGGAGGAGTAGAAAGGACCCAGATGAGAGGGGCATGCAAGGCATTGCCGGGACTGGTCTTCATTCAGAATGAAATAGAAGCAGTGGAGGCTGGGAGCGTGAGATGACATCACGTAATTTCAATGGTTAAAGACATCACTCACTCTAGCGTCCTACTGATAACAGATTATAGGTGAAGAAGTGAGAAAACCATTGTTTAGAGCAGGGTGGTAGCAGAAAAGACGATGAAACTGGTTCTACTTTTGGCATCTTGTGAAGACAAGCAATCTGGTCCAGGTGAGTAAGTGTGGCAAGGCCTGAGCTGTTAAGGTGATGGTGTTTCCATTAACCAGCCTGGAAAAGGTGGCTAAGTCCAGTCTTAAAAACAAGAGTTCATTAGCTATGACCTTGAGACATCCTAGCAGACGTGCTTTCAAGGCAATCACAAAAGATTGGGAGAGGAGGTGGAGCTAAATTAAATATATAAACGCAGGAAGCAGTCAGGCCTGATAGCTCATGCCTGTAGTCCTAGCACTTGGAAGAGTGAAGAAGAAGAATTGATAGCAGTTCAAGAGCAGCCTGGGCTACAGAATGGAAGCCTGTCTCAAAAACAAATAAACAATACCAACAGCAACAAAGCATGGGGTTCTCAGAATATTATTGTTATTTAAAACGATGAAAGAAGATAGGATCCTTTATTGAGAGAGAAGACCAAGGGTCTGAATTGAGACATCCCACCTTTCAAGGTTTTCAACATGAGGCACAGTCAGCACATGGGAGTGGAAAAAAAAGCCAAGTAGTGTATGTAGTGCTAGAAACCAAATGCAGAGAATGTTTCAGAAACAAGGATGTAGTCAGGGAGGGTGAAGCTGGGAGCTGACCTTGACTGCGGTAACACAAAAGTCACAGCAAGTTTGACACGAGCAGGTTTAGTGGGTGTCAGAATTAAATCCTGACTGAAATGGAATGAAGAGGAAGGGAAGGCATGCTTCAGTGTCACTAATGAGGCCTGTGGTTTGCCTCACATGGGGATCAGAGAGGCAGGGCAGTGGCCAAGGAAGAAGAGTCCAGAGTTATTTAAGGTGAAATGAATAAAAGCAAGCTTGCTGGAGGGGAGCAGGAATGAGCCCCTGGAAGGCAAGCACTCAACAGTGCAGGAGAAATGGAAAGACAGTGTGGGGTGGAATGGGCAAGAAGGCAGAGAGGAGGATGCCAGGAGGGTGAGGAGAGGTGACAGATGACCTTCAGTACAGTCCTGGCTGGTTCTATTTTCCCAATACAGTTGGAAGCTGAGAGAGAGAAAGGAAGGCAGGTTGCAGAGAGGTGAGATGTGGTCATGTAAGGAAACACAAGAGAGGGTGAACATGGGTCCAACAATGAGATTGTCAGGCATCACTCACGACTGCCCCAAAGGATTCCTGACCAGGAAGCCAAAGCCAGACCTGCTCCCTGATGTGCTGCTCTGACATCACGGCCAGCTGCATAGAGACCAGTGAGGAGTCAGAAGAGATCTGGAATTAACCAACCAGGAGAGAGTAAGGCAATGTTTATTATAATGGAGAATGAGATTTGAGCTGGTTTGGGAGAGTGAGAAGGAACAAAAGTGGAAATGTCTACTTCCAGCTGACATGGAGTAGCAGAGACCAGATAGAAAGATCCCCCTTCCTAAAAAGCTCCCCCACTCTGTATGTATTTATGTATCTTTCTCTCTTCCTTTCTCTGCCATATTATATAGTATATACATAGAAGAAGCAATGGTGTTTGGGAATTAATAAATAGACAGTTCTGATAGGAGTCCCAGAGCAATGAGAGATCAGCTGAACCAACGGCTGTGGCATAGGAGGACCTTACACAAGAGATGCTGTCTCCTACGTGCAGAAGATCCTGAAAATTGAAGCGGAAGGTGAAGCAGCCAAAAGTGTTTAGGAGAGTCCCAGAGACAGCTTTGGACTGCTAGGAGCTCTTTATGTCTCCACTCTGGTTTGAAGGTCTTTACACAAACTTGTGTTGATATTTAATCCTCACACTGTGAGGTATTAAGAGATGGAGCCAGAGGGACCTTCCAGAAGTGACTAAGTCCCGAGAGCTCTGCCATTGTGAATAGGTTAATCCATTCATGGGGAGATGAATTATCAAGTGAGAGATTTTGCTAACAAAGCAATCTTCCCCTCCTAGCTTGCCCTCACTATGCGATGGCCTGAACAATCCCTGAAGAATCCCCACAGTTGGGAGGCCCTTAAATGCTGTCCCTTGATCTTGGGCCTCCAGAGCCATCACTTAAATAAACTCCAGTTTTGTTTGTTTGTTTTACAAAGTACCCAGTCTGTGGTACTCAGTTACAACAATGAAAAAAGTAAACTGAGACTATACTCTGGGCTAAGGAATAACATAGAAAGGACAAGAGGAAACAGCCTGTCTTGTGGAACAGGAGAGGTGGCACTGCCCCTCCTTCACAAACAGAGGGCATCAGCAGAGAGCTCAGAGGAAATTGGCTCAATGGGATGAAAGTAACAGCTCTGACCTCTCCTAGCAAAGCTCACATGGAAGATCCTCGGTGCTGTCGTGGAAATGGAGTAAAGGAGTAGTTATCAGGACCTGGGAATGGGGTGCCAGATAAGGAAAGGGAACAGTTAAGTTAGGGGGTTCATCAGTGACCCTGAAGGAACCAGAGTCCCACAGTCCCTTCCGTGGCATTCAAAAGCCATGAGACCAAGAGCTAAGAGACCATATCAGAAACTAAAATCAGCAAAGTTTGCTTGCAGTGAGGGCCCTGCTTTCCTCCTGGGTGCTTCTCTGTCCCCAGGACTTGCCTGGTCTCTGTCTTTACTCTTCCTATTATCAGGGTTGCCACAGCACACATCTCAACTTCAGGGAATTTTCAGGAGAGTCAAGCTGACGGCATCTAGCCTCTGAGCAGCTCAGGGAGGGGACCTAGGGCTTTTGCCTGTAGGATCCAGTATCTAGAGATCTGGAGGAATCACAGGTTAACATTTTTCTCTCTTCTTCCAAGCAAACAGTCACCTAAACCCCCAAGGCACTTCTCACTGGCACCAGGCTACCATGGTAACCCCACCTGGGTTCCTCTCTGGAGATGGGGAAGTGAGAACACCAAGTTCTCTCCCCTTGGTACTACCCTGACCCTCCCAATGCCCCGAGGGAAAAGCAGTTCACCCACAGCTTCTCCATCAGGCCCGAGTTAAGGCTCACCAACCCACTGACTGGTGACTGGTGGCCATGTAGGAAGGGTGAGGCCTTGGCAACAGAATTGGCCTGGGTGGGCTCCAGCTGGCGTGGCATGGGAAGACTGTGCCAAGTTGTAGAATGAACTTCCAAACAGTGTCCTCTGCTGCCCTCTGCTGCCAATTCTGTTTCATTGCCGTTGACGCAACAGGAATTAGAGAGCACCATGCTCTTGGGAGTGATTCCTCTTTCACCTTCCTGAAGGTCTTTCAGATAGTTTTATATCAGCGTAAAAGCCCCGACTGACAGTGCTTTGTACTGGGAACATACCAATGATACCACTGGAACCAGGGCTCCCCCTGTCAGCGCTGGAAGGACCTGTGGTAGCACTCTGATGGAGTTCTAGGAACAGTGTCTGTTCCCAGCACCGATTCACAGCCTGTGCGGACGGAAGCTGTGAGTGCGCATGCCCCTCAGCAGGAGCTTGTGAGTGCCTTCTGCACTCTGGCTCTTCCAAGGCCTTCTAGCTCTTTATACCGTCACAGCTGGTCATCTAAACACTAAGAGATGGAAGTGTAGGTGTTTCTGATCTTACGTGACATCAGAGTCACAACTTCCTGAGGCTACATAAGCTCTCATGGAAGTGAATCCCCTGGTTCCATCCTCCTGAAGCTATCAGATGGTGTCTGCAGACCTTACCTGTTCCTAGATTTATAAGACAGGACAGAAACTGCCAAGGGCTTGGCTGCCTGGACTAAACGCTAAGCCTTTTTCAGGTCCCTATGGAACGCCTGTCGCTGTGGAATATGAAGGTCAAGACAGCATTCAAATTGATACAGATGCCAACCCCTGGGGCACTTATTTCCATTCTTTTCCAGCTCTACAATGCTTTCCTTTGGTGGGAACACAGCCCTCAGACATTATTGAAATAACTCTTTTGTTTGTTTTCAAGACAGGGTTTCTCTGTAGCTTTGGAGCCTGCCCTGGAACTAGCTCTTATAGACCAGGCTGGCCTCAAACTCATAGAGATCCGTCTGCCTCTGCCTCCAGAGTGCTGGGATTAAAGGCGTGCGCCACCACTGATTGGCTGAAATAACTTATTTTAATCACTGTCCCAAACAAGGAAGGATCCTTCTATCCACAACAGTTGGTAGGGACAGTCTGAGGACTGTTCTCCTTTTTTTTTATTTTTATTTTTTTGCCCTTGTCTCTTCTGTGCCAGCTTTCCGATGTAATTAGCACTTATATAATTCAGTGAGCATCTCCCCCTCCACCCAAGGTAGACATGGTTCAGCAGAAGCATGTAAAACAAAGGTGAGAAAAAGGAACAGTGCCACTGATGTGATTTGGGTGCTGAACACTGAAGCCTCCAAAGCTGAGAGCACAGATAGTGAAATAAATGATGGTTTCCTAACACAGAGAGCGTATTAATTAGATCTAGCTATTTGCCAGCTAAGTGCTGAACGGGTCCCTGGTAATTAAAAGAGCTAATCAGATTTTTAAAGGGCACCCACACCGTGCAAACATAAGGGGATTATACTTGCTGTTCTCAATATGTCATTTTAAGCTGTTAGGGGTGAGGTGCTCTGGCTCTTTAATCTTTTAGTAGAGGTAACTCCAGCCTGTTGACTGCCCACCCTTGGGAGGAATGAAGGGACCCAGAACTGCCACCAGGGTCTCTCAAGCTTTGGTAGTGCACAGAACTACTAGGCCATCCATACATGAGTCCTATTGCTCAGACAGTTCTATAGCTCTTCTGGTTTGTTTGTTTTGTTGTTGCGTATATTGCCTGACTGTCACTAAGTCCATAGGATTCTATATTTAATCTCCACACCCTGTCAGTGTTTGCAAAGCATATGTGCCCAGCATTTGCTGCTGTCTCCAGAACCACTCCACAACTTTCACCAAATTTTCACCAAAATACTGAGAAAGTATTTCTCGTATAGTCAGGTGGTCCTTTCTTGAATTTATTCCACTGGAAGACTGACTTAGAGCCCTGAAAGTCCCCGCCCCATCTTACATTGGCTTCACCAGCTCATGGCAGGTGGATGAGAAGCTAACTAAGCTGTCTCTTATTCCAAGCTTATGAACAGTGGTTTGTACTAAATCCCTTCAGCTGGAATACATATCAAGGGCTAGTTCCCTGACTGGACCTTAACGGATAAACCATGTGACTGTGGTATAAATTTGTTAACACTAAAACTTTGTCTTTAATAATTTAGTATTATTTCAAGCTATTTCTGCTGCTATGTCATAAACTGTTTGAGATTGGGTAATTTATAAAGAACAAAAATACATTGTTCAGAAGTCTGGAGGCTAGAAAGACAAGATCAAGGCTTCAACAGGTCAGATATCTGATAAGGGCTACTGTCTGCCTCCAAGGTGGTACCTTGGTGTTGCATCCTCTGAGGTGGGTCAGGAAGGAACAGTGTGTCCTTGCAGAGATGGAAGTTAAAGGATAAGGAGGCCGAATGCTGTGAGGAGCCTCCTAACATCACTGTGAGGGAACAGCCTTCATGGCCTGATCACCTCCCTAGAACCCCATCTCTTGCCACCAGCCCATTGGCATCAACAAACTTTTGGAGAGGACACATTCACGTCATCACAGATGCTCAGAAGTAAGGACCACCTTGACTATTTTGTCACCCTCAGACGTACATGGTCCCTCAGTGTGACAGTACACATGTTAGACTTCTCTCACATCCTCTGTTTGAGATTCATGCCCACTTACCATTTTGTGAACTAGGAAAATGTTAGGGTGCAATTGTGCCCCTCAAAAGATATGTCGACAACAGATGATTAGATAAAGAGAATGAGACAAGTATGAGAGCACATGTGCATGCTACACATGCTTGTACGAACATTCACACATACACACACACACACACACACACACACACTGGACTTTTCCTTACGTATACTGGAGTTGTCCTTAGTGTGAAAAAGAATAAAATTATGTCATTTGTGGGAAAATGGATGGAACTAGAGACCATCATATTAATGAGATAAGACAGATTCAGAAAGATGAATACCATTTGCTTTACACATGTATATACACAAACATGTAACATGAAAGCAGAAGCAGGGATATTTAGGAAGGTACTGGTGGCTATGGAAAGTGGAACAGGAGAGGAGAATTGGGGAAAAATATGGTCAAAATATACAATATTTTAGTGAAAATGTCAATCAACTATGTAACAATAATAATTTTTAAAGCTACATTGCAATCCTATATTGATATGCCAGTGCCTGGCCTGCACGGCTGGCCACCCCCTTCTCTGGTCAGTATCTTCTCATTCATAAGATGGGCAAGGTTTTGCCCTCGTATTTCTCTCTGTTGCTTGAGGCTTGGATGAAATTGGAGACTGCAAGAAGGTGTAACTAGGAGCTGGTGTGCAGGAAAGGCTCTGTCCTGCTGAGCAGAAGTCACATAGGGAGGCTCTCACTAACCGGAATAAGAACCGAGGGAGAAAGGAAAGCCATGTCAGTAGGCAGAGAGACAGAGTCCTGTCCTTCCTGTACGAGGAAGATCCAAGTTTAAGGTGAGACTTCATCATCCCCTACTCCCAACCCTGCCTGAGACGTTGCCTTTGGAGAAGTTCTAAGAAGTCATTGCCTGATCGAGAAGTCCTCCTAAAGAAAGGTTGGTCACCAAGAGAAGGAGTGTGGCAGTCTCAGCTGGGTCCTAGCTCGCACTAATGACTCAGGACGGCCAGATGCCTTCAAAAGATGGTGACGTAAGAAACGCTTCTCAGCAGACAGCCGTCAGTCCTTGGGTAGTCCATCATGAAGTCTGTGGTACCTGTCCAGAGGCTGCAAGAGAGGGCCATGGGAGCAAAGCCATGGGAGCAAAGCCTAACAGAAATGGTGGATTCCAGAGGATAGTGATGCCACATGGGATCAAGGTGCCCAGCGCGGGGTCTTCTGAAAAGATGTAGGGGCAGAGAGACTAAAAGTGCAGGGAGTGGTGAGAGCTGAGAGCTGGTGGGAGGGTGTGATCCGTGGGACTCTCACTGCGGGGAACTGCATGTAGAGACTGGGAATCTCAGGGACCCACAGGCGCTTCGCAGACTTGGGAAACCGGGACTTATGAGAGTCTTATAGCATTCCTCTTGTCGTTCCCTGCAGAACACATTCTCAAAGACAAGGGGATGAAAGGAATCAGTCAGTCCCAGATCAATAACAAGCAGGGGAGAAGATGAGACTGGGAAAGGGAGAGATGGATTAATTGGCAGTGATCCAGCCTGCCAGGAAACTCTGGAGATGGGTCACAGCTGGGCACCGCTAGGGCAGGATCAGTGGGCAGTGAGGCCGCTGGGGTTCTTTGTTTTATATGCAGTAAAGGGTTAATCTTGTCCTAAGAAAGATCTTATCCCTACCCAGCTCAGGGGAGGCCACCTCTCAGTCCTTGGAATGTCCCAGGTGATAAGAGTCTCTATTTACCTAGAACCTTGGCCTCATCAGATAGCCCATGCTAACAATGTTGTTGATGATGGGGGCCTTGGCGTCAGTTTGACCTCAGAAGGCGCCGGAGATTATGTTGAGCCAGGTGAGCAGTTAGTCATGTCTGTGTGCCTACTGAATAGACAGCGTCCCTGTTAGTAAAGCTCTGTGAGTGTAGCTTGCATCAACAGTGGAAGAACTAGGCTCTGCTAGCAGAGCCCCATGGGGAGGAAAGCTGGAGTGCCACACCCGGGCACTCTGAGCCTGTCCCCAGTGTGTCTTCTGCTGGTTTAATCTGTATCCTGCCACTGTAGCAACATGCAAGCGCTTCTGATTGCCTGAATCTGAGTCTTGATGAGGCATGGACTCTTCCATCACTGCTTAAGAGCTGTGCTGGGTCCGGACAAAAGCAGGACAATCATAGGTCCAGGACAGATACCCTGAGGGATAGAGGCACTGGCTGTTGGAAGTTCAAGTGAGGCCTAAAGTGGCAGGCACATAAGTGCTAAAGTATCCAGGGATGCACCCAACACTGACGAAACCGAGGGTTCGCGTGGGAGTTCCCAATGCAAAGCCCTATGCCATCCATCTACAACGAGAATGATCACATTGGCAAAATAATATTAGATCATCTGTCACCAAGGCTGACAGTCATCATATAATTCCAAACAATCCTCCCAGCAGTTGTCGGTGCTGAACCCATTCAAATGGGATGGCTTTAAAGTGGAGTAGCCACACTTCAGGGAGCTGGATCCAGTGAAGGGCTCTTGGTGGTGGCATCCACAGTGCTGAGGCAGCTCTGATCCCTCAGCTTCAAGGTGGAGCCCAAGCCTCTGCATTCTAACTGGCTCCTGATCATGCTCCTGCTGGTCCAACATGCCCCTGGAAAATCATTCCTTCACAGGCCCAGGTAGAGGCTGTTTTGCCGCTCTGTCCTGATAAGAGGACACCAAATAAGAGGGATATGCCTTGGCTCTTTCCAGAACATTCCTACCAATGTAAGCCCAGAGGCAAGGACTTGCTGGAAAGGTGTCACCAGGAATACAATAGGGGACTATGGAAGAAGGGCAGGGGAGGCAAAGAGAAGGGTAATGGGCTATGGAGGAAGAGTTAGCAGGTAGACATTAAAGAACACTGAAAATCCAGCAGCACACAGGAAAATGATCCAAGAGATGGGATACTGGTACTTGGCTGTACAGTTCTGCCCCAGCCCCCACTGGATTCCATGACTGAGGGATTAATTCTTCCATTTAACCAGGATTGCAATGGAAAGACTGAACCACATCCCCCTGCACATTTTTCTCAGCCACTGATATGGAAACGGCGTTCACGATGACTTGGGTGGCTGAGTGGAGAGAAGGTCCTATTGCAGGCTCTTGGGAATCCTGGAATCCAGCTCAGATGCCATGGTCACTGTACCACTGCTGCAGAGCACAGAAGCAGTCCACATAGAAGGAGACCAGGATCCAGGGCAGCTAGTTGTCACTGGAGTCTTGGAATCCTCAGAACTGCATGCTCTGAACACCTACCCCCCACCCCACCACTGCTCCTGATACAATTTTGTTTCTCTGTTGTCATACCCTGTGTGGTTGCAAAAAGTTAATTCATTGCTTGATAGCAAATGGGAGACTGAACAAAAGTATTGCTTTTCTTACTTAGCAAACTAAGTTAGGGCTAGCCTGGGGTGCGATGTGGCAATTTTCTTGGGGATCGGCTGACAAGCCTGAAAGTACTCAGCATTGACAACCAACCAACAGCAGACCATACAAATAGTATTGTCTGTTTGGTGATATCATAGCCTGAGAATCCTCCTGGGTTGAGCTAGCCTCATGCCCTGTGGACACCTCAAGTGAGCCAGCTCATTCTGTGTTCTAGCTTTGGTGGAGTGTGGCAACCTGCTCATTTCCAAAGACCAGAGCAGCAGAGTGCATGTTTAACTGCATGGCAAGATGCCACCTGCAACCCACGCATGTGAGCAGCTGAGGCAGCAAAAGGGCATCGAGGCAGGAGGCTTATGACTGTTGAGGTGAGCAGGCGGGCTATATAGTAAGACTCAGCCTCAGAAACAAAACATAATAAAATGACAACAAAAATGGAAAAACATTTGCAGGCCAGAGGAGCAGCATCTTTGTGTGCACCGTTCTATGAGTGACCCAACCCAGAGTGATGGAGTTATAGGCGCACCATACCTCTCCCTTCTTGTGGAACTCACTCAGTATGGATCCTTGTGACCCCTTCCCATCAGGGATCCCAAACTTCAGCTTCCTGCCCTCTCTGTCTCTTGCCCTCACACTCCTGGCCTCTCTTCCCTTCTCCCTTCCAGGGCTTACTGGAGTTCCCCTGCAAATAAAGTGCTTGTCTCCTCATCTTTGTCTAATAGCTGTCTGTGGAAGAGCAAGCCAAGCCATGAAGAGAAGATGTGCAATCAGGTAGCCCTGAGGGCAAGGAGGGCGGGTCAGAATTTGGAGGGAAAACATTCCCAAAAAGAGTGAGCAGTCTGGGAAGATCATCTTCAGAAGGAATGGACTCTGTGTGCAGCCTCACAGCCTAGGGACCTCCTACAGACTACTCCACACACAGACAGAGTCTGCCTCCTCACACTGAGGGGTTATTATGTGGGTTCCTACACTGGGTATTGTTTGAGCCCCTCATATTGAGAACAATACTCAGACTCCCCACACTGGTAATGTAATAGTAGGTTTCACACACTGAAATATTATTTCACACCTTGGGGCACTATTTGGGTCCCCTACACTGGAGTACTCTTTGAGTTCCCAATATTAGAACTATTTGGGTTCCCCATGCTGGGGTTACATAGGAAGCCAGGTCATTCTCATTGTAGGGTGACCTGTACTGTGGAAGATGCTTAGCTGTGTGCCTTGTTTCCACCCACAAAATTCCAGTAACGTCTGTCCTAAAATCCCTCAAATATTCCAAACATTGTCAAATGTAACCTAGGGACTATGAAGAATGCATGACTTTCTGAGAAGAAAGTTGGCTGCAGGCATGTTCTGTCTCCCTTGTACTGCCACAGACGTTTTACGTTGGCGTCCTGTCTGTCTGTCCGTGGGCTTGGGGAGGTGGCCTCCAGCCAGACTGGAGTGTAAAGCAAGGATTTGCAAACGCCTCACGGCAGAGCTTCTCATGTTTGTTCACTAGATGGCGCCAGTGCAGTGCTGGACCCAGAAGAAGGGCCTGGGAGAGAAGATTATAGCTTCATGGTTGTATTTTCTAGGGAAGCTCTGGGCCTTTGATTGTCCCAGAACAAGCAGCCGGTGTTTCTCCCAGGTCACTCCATGGTGGAAGCTGTACAGAGTGAAAAAGTCAAACGTGCATTCCTATGAGATCACACTGCATAGGGTTGAATCTCAGCACCTTCTCCCCCACCCCCACCTTTTTTTTTTCTATAGGGCTGGGAGAGAATGGTACATTTACTTCCTATAGAGGAAGGTCCAGAACACTGTGGGCCTTTAACAAACCTGAGTGGCCTTCAGAGTCCGCAGGATCTTACACTCACTGTTGCAAGAGAGCGTGGGGCCTTGGACCTCACCTTTCTCTTCTGATAGGGACAGCCGTGACGTCTCTGAAGTCCTCCCCTGGAAGCTCCTTGTATGCTAAACACTAAGGCGTCAAGGTCCTGCTCAAATGCTTCAAACTTTGTGCTTCATTTTATTTGATAAACGTTCGGTGTAATTCACATTTGCCCCATCCTCATCCTCCACGGAGGCGCAGCCAGGACGGCAGAGAAGAGACTCTAGATTGCTCATCTACATCTTTAGCGTTTATGGCACCACACGATAAACTCTAAAGAATATGGTTCTTCTGTTTGTTCTCATTGGTTTTGCAAAAGATGGACTGTAAAGTTTAAAATGGTTCCCTGAGGTGGGCTGAATGGGCTTTGACTGCTTGCAGCCCGGAGTTAGAGGAGGGCTGGAAAACCTTCCATACTGGCATGATCTGCTGTCCCTCAGGTTTCTCCATGAAAGTGACAGTTTGCCTATTTTGTTGAGATTCAGAAGTCAGTAAACTTTCTGCAAAGGACCAGAAAGTAAAGCTTTGTGGTAAGCCCTCAATTTTCTCACTGCTGCACAAAAAAAAAAA
>LOEQ01002549.1:229144-240590 GCA_001685075.1 Bramus lutescens
CAGCCCTGGAGCAAAAGAGAAGTGGCTGGGCTGTGTACCAATAAAACTTTATTTTAAAATGGGCAATACACTGGATTTGGCCTACAGGGAATATTTTGCAATCCCTGAGTAAACGCAATCTCTCACCCACACCTGGTTCTGGATTTGTTTGACTCCTCATGAAACTTTTCAACTTAAATTGCCATGGAAGTGGTGAGCACATCCCCGGGGCCCACTAAATGTAAATCTTTGGCTCCAGTGTGGCTCCATGGTCCAATGGTCAATACTCAACAACCATGTTTTCATGATAACATGACTGACAGAAGAATAAGTCAGAAGGAGCAAGAGTCTGATAACTGCTCATGAAACGAAGTGAAGCCCAAGGGACCATCGCTGGCTTCTCACCTCTGACCCATCCTGGAGAGATGGCAGGTGACCCACACGCGGATCACCATTCCAGCTCAGCTCTTAGTGAGCAGAGAGAAACAAGAATCAACCCTTTCTTACACTTCTGTCCATCATCCTACCTACCCCTGCTCAGCATTTGATAGTGATCCAGAGCTCAAGCTCGAGGCTCCACTTTCACTGCTAAGGGAAGAATCTTTGCCTTGTACATTTCTACTATGCATTGAACTAATATCAGGGCCCAGAGGTGGAGGCCAGTGGTGGCGTAGCAGCTGTAACCGCACAACAGAGGTCAGAGACATTTTAGCAATACAAACCCTCCTTAATTTGCAGTGGAGTTTTATCCTAATAAACCCATTCTGGAGGGGGTTTGTACTAAATAAAAATGCATTTAATTCATATGTCCATTGACATAATTTCTCAAATGTAAATTCTTGGGAACTGTACTGAAGATTGACCACAGACCCATTCTAAGGGATCCCACCAGGAATGGGCAGCTGATGTACTTTACAGTGTCTACCAAGTGTATACCACTATCCCACTGGAAAAGTGCAAAAGCTACACGTCAAATCACAGTGGGGAGACTATCTGCTTACACTGTTTAAACTTGGACAGCTGTGAAACGCCAGGAACATCCAACGGTTGCCACTTTTAAGCAGCTAGTAAACAGCCAAATGTACACATTTATTAGAAGCAAAACTCTAAAGCCAATGGTTTCAAATGACCAACATTCACTCGTCTTGATAGATGGAGCTGGCAGTGAGACAGGACCGCCCATGCTGAATCTGACAGTAAAAAGATGTCTGTGGTGTGCTTTCCCATTCCACTGACTGTGGAGGATGGTGAGCCAGCTTTAATTATATCTTCATTATTATTTTCAATAATTTCTCATTAATAAAGAATTCTTTTGTCTACCTGTCTATAATATTGGTGAATACATCAATTTTAATAGTGCCTCATAGAAGAATAAGGTACTCAAAATGATACATTTCTTTATGTCGTCTATAATGTTATTTAGGATCTATTGCAGATTGGCACATACAAAGGAAGCCCCCAGGTATCATAAAGGGCTCAATCCTAGTACTGCCACCTCTCTTGGAGTCGATGCTCTGGCCTGATCAGTTGTCACTATACCTGTGAAATGTTCTCCACAGCCTGACCTGTATCCATACATGGTGAAGAAGATACAAAGGGACTCACAGTGACATTGTTGCGGGACAATACTGGTCTGTGCCTCATATTAGGATAAAGGAAATGGGAATTTATGAGATTCTCATTTAAACATGGAGATGCTCTCCCCCGCCAAAAAAAAAGACAAGAAAAGAAAAAAACCTATAGTTTCCCCATAAACATGGAGGAAGATGGCTTTTCTATTTAACTGGCTTTCTTAATTAAATAATATGATTTTGAAACATGTTTATGTTGCCTCTTTTTAAAAAATGCTACTTTGCTCTCTTAGAATAACAAGTTCTCATTCTGGCATTCCACCCATCATGATGCATGTAAATGTCTTTTCTTTATTATCTTGTTGATAACAGGATTACATCCATGATGCTTTGGTGTACAGGTGCATTCTAGAGTGTCTTATTAGCAATTGTGTGACCTCACATGATCGTGTAGCATGGCGGAAACATCCATGTGACCTCACACGTTATTGTGTAGCATGACAGAAGCATCCATTCTTTTAGGATTTCAACATTGCATCACCGTTAATTAGAACCCCATGATGTCCGTTGAGCTCTTGAACTTTTTCCTCACATTGAAACAGAATTAAATCCTTTGACCAACATCTTACCACCAGCACCCCAGACCCTAGTAACCAGCATTCTACTCCCAACTTCTGAGAAATCCACTCTTCTAGATTCTGCAATGAGATCACAAGGCACTAGCATTCTGGGCCAGGCTCATCCCCAGGTCCAACCACAGAGTCCTAAAAGATAGACTTTAAACTCTTTCTAATTACTTGTGTTCATTGTGGGCATCATTATATATATATACATATATATGTATGTATGTATGTATGTATATCACAGTGCACATGGAGGTCAGGGGACAATCTGTAGGAATTGGCTCTTTCCTTCTACCATGTGGGCCCAAGGGATTAAACTTGGACCATCAGGCTTGGTAGCAGGTGCCTTTACCCACTGAGCCATCCCACAGGCCCAGGTTTCACTCTTTTATGGATGAACAGGATTCCATATGTATATATGTTCGTATTATGTCGTTTTCTTTATCCATTCATTCTTTGATGGACACTTTAAGTTCTTTTCATTTCTTGACCATGATAAGTAGTGCAGCAGTAAGCATGGGAGTGTAGCTGTTCCTTCTAGAAAGATACCCAGTAGTGGGACTGCTGCTCACATTAGTGTCTTTCTTAAGTGTGATCTCACAATCTCCACAGAGAAAAAGTTTACCTGAAAAAAATTAGTTCCTTGGCTTTGCAAGGTTATATGAAAGGGAGATCATATTTAATATGTAGAAATAAAATTCATTCAGAATAAATAAAACAGTCATCCAGAAAGCATATTTTTTTCCAAAATTCTGCTGTGTCTATGACTGTGTATTTGTCATTAGTGTCCTGGAAGCAAGCAATTCTGCATTTAATACCGTAGGCCATTAGTATGTTTCCTGTCCAAAATGAGCCACCTAATGAAGAAGGTGGGTGATGGTAACTGAAGACAATACTAAGAAATCAGTTTTGCCTTTGGGACACATAGGCAATCTCTATGGGAGACAATGTGTCTAACCCACATCACAAATCTAAGGTCAAATGAGACATTTTTTGTTCAACAAACACGGCAATGTGATGGCTGGGAAGAAGTGGGGTTGTCAGACACTTCGTCACTAGAGAGGGCTTGGGTCCCCATGCAGTGAGCCTCTTCCCCATGGCCATGCTCTTGGTACCACATTGAGAGAATGGTTGAGTATAGCTGCTGGCCAGGCTTGGTGATCTTATTTCCTACCTTTGTGTTTCTGCATCTGCTGGGGCTTTGGTGAGAAAAGATGGCAAGACCACTGAGTCAACTTATGAAAAAAATTGCAGCTGCTCCACAGCTTCCCCGAGGTGAGGACCTCTGTGCGGGTCAAGGGTCCATTATGGAAGATGACCATACACAGATGAGGATGTTAAGGAGAAAATGACCTGGTGGGGAAGGAATTAAAAGAATGTCATCCTTGTTTGCCCTGGCTCATTTTTTTTTAATACATCAGTCGCCTTGACATTTCTAAAAGAATTTTTTTAAGAGCTTAAGTTTTAAAAGTATGCAGCTTGTCCAAATAAAATGTGTGATCACCAGGTGGCCTGCTGAAGTTTAACTGGACTGTTCCTCTGCCAAGGCTGTGACTTAACCAAAGGCCACAGTGATCTTCCCTGTGAGAAAATGGTGTGAGGCCAGGAGAACCACCTTCGGCTAATTGGTGCTCTAATGATTGCTTGGTGATCTTAGATAAGACATTTGTACTTAAGCAAGCCCAGGGTTCTTTAACACCAAGACAATAAAAAGAAGCAACATGCTCCATTCTCAAAAGTCTTCATTGGACAAACAGCCTCAGATGGGAAAAACAAATGAACCCTTCTTGGACTCTCAGTCTGTGCCTGTGCTTAGAGTTCAGTGTAATATTTATTTGCCTGTTGTGGGATTCTATGCTCCTAAACTCTGTCAACAATGGGGCTAGAGAGAGATGGTCTAGTGGTTGAGAGCATTGGCTGCTCTTCCAGCAGTCCTGAGTTCAATTCCCAGCAACCACATGGTGACTCACAACCATCTATAATGGCATCTGATGCTGTCTTCTATTACGCAGGTGTATACACAAAATAGATAAATCTTTTAAAAATAATAAAAGTCAATTTAAAAAGAACACACCAATGGGGCCTGGGTGAGACTTCAGTGATAGAGAGTGCTTAATACACACAGGACTCTGGGTTCAGTCCTAATCAATCAATCAATCAATCAATAAATCTATCCCTCAATTGATGACAAAGCACGCTGTTATTTTGAATGAAGATGACTATCTATAGTATCATTCCAGAGCTACAGTCCAGTTCTCAGAGTGAGACCTGAGAGATGGGATTTACCCAGCGCTTAGACTTTAGACTTTAGAATGAGAATTTAGGCTCCAAATCCTGGGCTTATATCCACAAAACCAAGGTCGGCTGTCATCTGGACCTTCATTTAATAACCGTGCAGCCTTCAGGGAGTTCAAGAGAGCTGTTAGGACTCTGCCTTCCTCATCCTCAGTACTATGAAGCAGGGACTCCTTTTTTTTTTTCAGGGCAGAATGGAGGTTTCCAGACAGTGTGGTTGCCACAGTCCAGGATGAGAAGGGCATATCGAGTAGCTTTTGGGCAGTCTCTGGCTGCGACAGATTGCAGTATGTGCCCTCCAGCCTCATCCTTCTGCATCATCACTCCTGCCAAATGGAGGCGGTGTCTATGATTTTTGGTTTGTTTGTTTTTTGCTTCTATGCTTGGGACTCAGAGCAATAGAAAATTGTCAATAAATCAATCCTTCCTTTAAGTTGCCTTTTTTCAGGTATTTTTCATAGCAATGAGAAAATATAATGTCTTGACCCATTTCCTGTGGCTGCAACAGAATACCTGAGGCTGGGTAGCTTGCAGAGGAAAGAGGTTTTCTTACCCCGTAGCTGTTAAGGTAGAGAAGTGCAAGAACTGGCAGCCTCATCTTGTGTGGTAAGGGCTGCAATGGTGCGTTGCAGCATAGAAAACTAGCAGCCTCATCTTGTGTGGTAAGGGCTGCAATGGTGCGTCGCAGCATAGAAAACTAGCAGCCTCATCTTGTGTGGTAAGGGCTGCAATGGTGCGTCACAGCATAGAAAACTAGCAGCCTCATCTTGTGTGGTAAGGGCTGCAATGGTGCGTCACAGCATAGAAAACTAGCAGCCTCATCTTGTGTGGCAAGGGCTGCAATGCTGCGTCGCAGCATAGAAAAGCTGAAGCACAGCAGGTTCATGTGAATGAGAAACAGAAGTGAATGTAAGAGTGGTGGGGAGGGGTTGCCTACCACAGCCCATGCTTTAGCCCAACACTGCAGTGGAGGTCAGCTCAGCATGAGCTGAGTCGGAGCAAGCCACATGTGAACAACTGAGCTGGATGCAGCTTATTCCTTCTCTCACTTCCGCAACTCCCCAAGAATTTGCTTAACGAATTCTCCTTTGATGACAACTTAAATCATACTTTGATGAGAACTATTAATCCATTCCAGGCTCCATGGAATTCTATGTTTTTCTTCTCTGAGTCTCCAAAATTTCCTAACCAGGACATCTGACTACCTCAAGGTCTTCTCAAACGAGTTAAATAGAAGCCTTAGTCTTCAGATCCAGCTCAGTGCCAAAGATACTGCACAATATGACAAGTCACTTAAATATTAGCGTGGTGTGGGGAGGGCAATGCCTCTTTGTAAAGATAATAATGTGGCTATATTGGAATAGCTACTGGGCTGCTGTTAAAACTGAGATGAATGTAAGCTTGGGAGGCATTTGTCCACTGATACATGACCCCAAAGTTAAATATTTAACAGCTTTCCAAGGAATCCTTAGCAACCCTACCCCATGTCTGTCATTCGGCTCACAGTAGTAAATCAGAAACACCTTTGATCTTCAGGAACTATTATAAAAATTCCATCACTGTAAAACACTGAGTCCTTCTCCACATGGAGGACTCTGGCTACTTCTGTGGGCTTTCCACGTGGGATTCCATGAACACACGGAAGCATGTGTGATGCAGCTTGGGAAACACTGCTGGACCAGGCATCGCCTTTCAGGAATGCATAGGGCACAATGTCCTAACCAAAGTTTCTCATGTCCCACAGCCCAAGAGCCTCTCTAACCACTCACTACTGAGATCAGAGAGGGGAGTGATCACAAAAATACTCATTAATATCAGGTGGAATGTGCCTGGTGGTGGTGGTGCACGCCTTTCATCCCAGCACTCAGGAAGCAGAGGCAGAGGAACCTATGTGAGTTCAAGACCAGCCTGGTCCACAAAGAGAGTTTCAGGATAGCCAGGGCTGTTACAAAGAGAGAAACATTATCTCAGAACAAAAACAAAAACAAAGTAAAAGAAAGAGAACAGGAGGGCTGGAGAGATGGCTCAGTGGTTAAAAGAACGGTCTGTTCTTCCAGAGGTCCTGAGTTCAATTCCCAGCAACCACATGGTGGCTCACTACCATCTATAATAAGATCTGGTGCCCTCTTCTGGGGTGCAGGTACGCATACAGGCAGAACACTGTACATAATAAATAAATCTTTAAAAAGAAAGAAAGAAAGAGAGAGAGAACATGAATGAAAAGAAAAGAAGAAAAGAAAAAGAAGTAAAAATATCAGGTGAGATACTGGTCTATAGGGTTAGCTCTTCATCCCTGAGCACATGGCAAATGCCTTTCCCCTACCCTGAGTTCTCTGAGGACTGCCTTTCTGCTCTCTTCCTCTGCTGCCATGGCTCCTGCTTCCACCACCATGGTTACTGCAGCTGCTCATCCAGGCCCAGTGCTGTTGCTCCAGCCACTACATGCTGCCCCTCTGCCATCTTTCAGAGTCCCCCTCACCTTCCAGCATGTCTGCAGCATCTCAAGAACCGCCTGTAGAAATTGTGATAGAACATTTGTAACCCTGGCCCTGTCATCCCTTCCAGCCTCAGGATCCCTTCCATCGAAGCTTGACCCTCTTTCCATCAGCACGTTGAGTCTATCGACTTTCCATCAGCCACCTCCAGTCAGGACTGAAAATGAGCAACTGTGGCACTGAGGGAATTTGAAAAGCATTTATGCTTTGAGGCCTGGCCTCTTTTCTCTGCCAGGAGAGTGAAACTAAGTCTGTCTTCTGGAGGATGAGGGACATGTGCCATTGTCCAGATGACAACAGATTAGCTTCCATCTGAGACAACTCAGCCCTAGCTGAGGCTATCTGGCCCAGAAGAGCTACCCAGGGACCTTGACAAATTGATCACACTGTAAGCCTCCATATTTGGTTTGGCTTCCTAGACTTGACTGATTTCTTTGAGGGTTCCTGTGGGATGACTGTGTCCCTGAAACCAGAGCTCACTACCATGTTCTTCAGCATCCTTCCTCACCCAGGCAAAGGTGTAAACATTGATTGACAGTCTTGCCTGATGTTTCCACTGAGTTTGGGGATCAGTTAATGACTTAATTCCTCCAGAGACAACTCTAGACCCCCAAGGAAACTGGTGCAGGAACCAGCCTGGCAATGAAGATAAGGCTGATGTAACAAAGCCTCCTTGGGAAAGAGCCCAATGAAATGCTTCAAAGCCACCACCGCCAGAGCTGATGGAGGCTGCTTTGTTCCAACTCTAGAGATCCAGGGCCCTAAGAAACTGCAACCTCAGCTCAGAGCCTGCTAAGAAGTGAGGCTGAAAGAAATGAAAGCATCCCAGAGCTAATGAATAGAGGTAGGGATGGCTCAAAGAAAAATGGGGAAGAAGGACCTACAGAAACTCACAAGGCTGAATGTGTGGGAGTTAAGGCTGTACAGCCCCATAAGATGCTAGGAAGGCAATCACATGCCACTCTGACATCCTCAGGTGCCATCCACTAGTTCACAACTGAAGCCAGGGGCAAGATGAGACTTGGGGGTCTTCTTGAACATTCTGACTGAGGATCTGTGAAGAAAGAATAGAGTTTCTCTAATGATTGTGTACTCATTAGATACCATCTACTATAACAATGTCACACACAGCAAAAGTTAATAATTCCATTTACCCAAAGTCCAGAACAAGCCGTGATGACAGGAGACAGGGTACACTGTTCTCTTTAGCTCAGCCCTGGCACCTTTAACACTTCCTGTCTGTCCACCCAACCAGTAAAGAGAAAACAAAGGCCCTGTGGGGGAGTTTTAGATACACAATCAGCACAGCTGGGTAGACCACATCCCATTGGTAGAAATCAATTACAGGACTTAACTGCTATGAAAAATAGACAGCTTCTCACAGATTACCATACACAAATGAGTTCTCCATTGTGATGGCATCATATGACAGACGTTGCCACATTCAGCCTGGGAGACTGAGTAGCACTCCATCAATGAGGAGATGTAGTCAAAGAGCTACATTGAGTCAAAACTAGACTGGACATTCCCCCGCTAACACCAAGAAGCAGATGGATCCTTAGTAGCTGTATTAAGATACATTTGATACTGTGCCACAGGAAACTGGACATTTGCCACCTGCCACCACAGAGCACTGGTTTACATACCATTGCTAGGCCCACACTAAGAACACATGGCCACCAAAGGTAAATGGGACACTGTGATCCCATTGGAAGGTCACATTCAAACTGACCAGATGTGGCCCATTCACTGGAAGATGTGTGGACAAGTGCTGTCCTGTGCCACACTTACATATAAACTCACACATTTTTACAGACTGTAAGAATATAAACAGCTGATTCTTATAGCCTCGTGCTAGCTAGCAAAACAGATGTGTGAAGCAGTCAAACTCCTTTGGGCTCCAGTCGTAAGGAAAGTCTGAAGAGAAAAACCAAGTTAAAAAGATTGCAAAAATTGGGTTCATTGTGGATGCTTTCGATGGGAATCGGATTCCAGGAAACATTAGTGTTGATGACTGAGAGCTCACGGTGGCAGGATTTATGAGTATTACCCAATTATGAAGAACCTGCTACGTGCAGGTTTGAACTGCAAAGAACCAGCAGTCCCCCAATCCTTGCCTGGTCCTACTCCCACACAACACGTTGGATGGAGTATGCTCTACAGAAAGAAGCCAGGCTAGGAGGCTGTAAGGCGGTGTCAGGCTAAGCAGGCATTACCAACAGGGAAGACAATATCCATCTGGGCTTAGATTCTAGGGAACTACAGCAGGTTCTTGGGATTCCAAGTGAAGGGATAGAGAGGTGTTGGTTCGTTTTGAGTTTAGAAAATGTAGCACCGTAGCAAATGCATCTTAACCAGCACTAAGAAAGTGGGGAAAGGCATCTTGAACCTTAAAAGGGATATTTCACTGCTGGGAGGCCTTCGCAAAAAAACACTTCGACAGCCCACACCACTCCACCCTGTCACCTCTAACACAAGAAGGGACTATCAAATAAACTTCTACCAAGTCAATAAAAGCCTTTCCTTCTGGCGAGGGTGAGCCCAGGTGTGGAATTCTGAAAGTTCCCAGCCAGGTGAGCTGGGAAGAAATCCACAGGTTAGTGGAGACAGGCACATGGGAGCTGAATGCTCCCTGCTGTGGAATCCACATCCTGCCGCCAGAGTCTCTCCCCTTAGATGTGTTTGCCCACCTGAATGGTCCAGGCCCCAAGTCCCCAGCTAGGCTGGAGGAGCTGTGGGCAGCTGCACTCAAGATGAGGCCAGGAAGCTCCTCACCACCCCTAGGAGCTTTGCATCACAAGAAGGGCTTTATTTCCCTGACTGGGGAGACCCTGTTTGTTAGAGACCCCAGGGAGCTGATGAGGTAATAATATAGGGTCCTCAGGTCTCTGGGTCATGCTCCCAAGCTGATGAAGGTCTGAGAAAGGCCACAGCTTAGAGTCAACCCCACCCCCAATATCCCTCTGTCCCATGGAGAGAAGCCAGCTGTTGTTGACCAAGAGACTGACCAATGTGTCATGTTCTGCCCCCAGATCCCTACTCTGAAGACAGAGGTGTCCCTGTGCCAGGGATTATTTTCATGGGAAAACCAGCATCCTTCTCAGGAAGACCTCAGTGCAGCATACGGGAACACCACAGGACAACAAGTTGCTGGAACACAGCATAAAAACAGAACTCAATCCTTCCCTGATCAAAGGTGACAGGGACAATGGGTTTGACTTTTCAAAATCAGTTTCATAATAAATGGTGAGTGGGAAGAAGCTGGACACTCACCAGTTTTCCTAACTGCACAATGCCAAGCACCCAAAGTGCTTGGCTATGTTTTATGCATTTAAATGGGAAAGTGACTGAAGTCACACACAATGCCAGGTGCCGAGTATTATGAATCAGGAGCTTCATGCAGAATGCAGCTTAGCAGTGGAGAGAGAAAATAGTTGCAGGTCTTTCACACGGTCTAAGTGAGAAGCTATGTTGCTCTTTGGAGATAACGCTGCTCCGGTCCCCTCCTGTCCCCACTGATCTGAGGTCTGTGATTCCAAGCATTGCTCTGGAGGGGGTCGGGGAGTTGCCACGTGCAAGGCCAACCCAGCTCCTGCTTATAATGTGCAGTCAAGATGTGTAGAAATCTGTCAGGATACTCTTTTCCATCAGCGGCACCAACACCTGCACTGGCTTGCAGAAAGTAGGGACCACGCTGGTTTCTTCCTTCCACACTGGCATGTACACACCAAAAGCTCAATAAGCACAGGCTAAATAAAGAAATCAATGTTATCCTTTTACTGAGAGATGAATTTCTGCACTAATAGGACAGAGTAAAATCCCAACGCGCTTTGAGCACCCTTTCCCTGACCTTGTGCTTATAGCTGCTCCTGAAGGGACAGTTAGGCTCATCCCCCAACTCCAGCTTGCTAGAGCTCTTCCTGGGTGCTTGGGCAAACCAGCAGGGTCAGGCCTAGCTGTCTCAACCCACTCGTTCTGTTTTCAGACCAGACACTGGACAGACACCAGTCCATTGGGCATAGTATTATCATTCTCAGTGTCATGGCACTACAGTGCCTGGCAGAGGTTGTGCCAGGGATTAATGAGGGGCAGTCTTTGGAGTGTTGTTAGTGTTGGGATCAAGACTTTGATGGAATTGATGCCCAGCCAAGGAATCCCAGGCTGTGATTCTGTCTAGCCTTATAATGTTTATTTCTGGGCAATTTCACCTCTAGAAGATCATAAATAATATTACTATCTGGTTTTCTAGAAAGTTTTGTTTTAATAGAGTAAAATTTTTTCTAGCAATTTTGGAAAGCTCTGGTAATAGTGGGCATTAAGAAACACTTGCATTTTGGTTATTCTGAGATGTTGGCATGGAAGAACAAGCAGATGTCTGTCTACTGAGGTCACTGAGGCATCTAGAGAACCTAACTGTAAAAGCCAGTGTTAAGAGCTAAAAAGAAGGCAGAGTAGGAATCAGTACCCCATTTTCCAGTTTCCT
>LOEQ01002549.1:258252-271431 GCA_001685075.1 Bramus lutescens
TCATAGGTACTCAAATTCTCTCAGACCCACACCTTGCTGGAAGTCCCCAGTCTGTAGCTCCTGCTCTCTATCTGTGAACCCTCATGAGCCTCCCTCTTCTGTAAAGCTCAGAGCTTAAACACCACCATCTTTATCACTGTGTAGGAGAGAACAGGAAACAATGGCAAATTAGTTGAAATTAAGTCCTAGAAATTTCTGTGGATTTCAGTCAAGAAGGAGTTGTACATCAGACCTTCTGACAAGAACCAATTCATTTCTAAGTAAGAATCTTGATTCCATTTTTTGGGCACCTTAAGGAGCAGAGCTTGTAGGTTGTCTTGCTAAAATATTTTTCTTACTGAAAACTGCTAGACGCTTTCTCAGTAAACACAAGGGTCCAAGTTTGCTCCCCAGAACTAAGAGAGGATATGAGAGAGGGAGGAGAGAAAGAGGGTGGGAAAGAGAGAGAGAGAGAGGGAAGGAGGGAGAGAGCATGGTGCCACACATTTATAGTCCTAGGTGAGACAGGAGAACAGGAAGAGTGAGACCTCTGTAGCCAGACCCTGTGGCCNGTGAGACCTCTGTAGCCAGACCCTGCGGCCAACCCCCCCCAAAAAAATAATTACCTTATCTCCTAGACTTCTTACTCAGGGAACTTAATAGCAGAGGAATCTGTGTATGCTATCATTGAATTAAAATGACATGACAGTACAGAGACTGTGACTCCGTCTACATTAAACAAGTAAGAAGAAAATGCAGAGTAAGCCCTGCATCCCTCCTCTTCCTGTTTCCTAGAAGCAATAAAAGATACCATCTTGGATCGTGGGACCCAGAATGTCTACTTAAGGATAATCACAGAAAGAGCTGGAAAAAACCTGTCTCCCCATAGGGGCCTTGACCTTTCCAACTCCATTTTTTTAATATGAAAGACTGAACATATTGGTAGTTAGGCTACGTTTTTTGTTTTTTTGTTCCTGTTATAGTTCATAGCAATTATTAATCTGTCTACAACAATACCCAAAATTACAAAATCATCTATGTGGAAAATAAATAGGAATGTAACACAAAACTCTATTTTTTCTCTCTCTTTCATTAAAATTAAAGCAATTCATATTTAACATCATGTAGTTTATTGTGATCTTGGATTCCCCACTCCACCCCAGCCCCAGCCACAGGTGCAGGATCAACCCAGGTTCTTATACCGCACATGATAATATGGTACTACTATTAGGTCACAGCCTTGGCTGCTGGTTTGGGTTTTTTTTTTTTTAACTTGGTGCAAGTTAATCATATGTAAACAAAGAGCATGGTTGTTGCTGGGAGAGCACTATTAGAAACCTAATAGAATTGCTATCCATGGTGTGTGAGAGAAAATCCAGAGGGCCAAAGACACTCCGACACGTGACAGTCCATTTCCTGTTATGACGTTGGATGGAAACCATCCTGTTTTGTCAGTTACACAAGGAAGCACACACCAGAAGAGTGGTGTGGATGAAGGCTATATGCAAGGAAGGGGACATTGTCTCTAGTAGCGTGTGAGAAAAGTAATATTTCATTGCTGCCTTCCGTCTTGTTCTCTTTTCTAATTTTTGGACAACTGGCTTATGTTTCCCGCATCATTCCATAATTTCACACCGTGGAAATTCCTTTCCCATTATCGTGTGTGAACTAAGGGTGTGCTTTGGCTAAAGTCCAAGGGACTTTCCCAACAGCCAGGGCAGTGGGTTCAGGTAAGCACCTCAGCCATTAGCTCTCAGGAAACCAACTCTGCCTTTCTTGAGAGAAAAAGCTGAGTTACCTCAGTCCTGGACAACTTTGTGCTCTCTGCTTTCTTACTACATGAGCAGCTTATGTGGCTGAACCCTGGACAGGACACTTGTGGCTGGTGGGGACGGACAGAATCTGCAGGGGACAAATCGGCAAGAGTGTGTATGACATCAGGTCTGCTGAAACCCAAGTCAGTATAGGTAAATAGAAGCTGCTGACTGGGAATCAGACAGGCGGGTGCAGCACCCGAGGGCTGAGTCCTGGGCTCAGTGACCACAGTGGTGTGTGGAGAGGATTGACTGCTGGGACTGACAGTGATTTAATACACATCTCTACACACTAAAAGACCTCAATAAACGTTGTTGACTAACTACCCAACTGGCTTTGACCTCCCTTGAAAAGTGGGTGGGGGCACTAAATAAACTGAAGGTATTATCATAATAATACCTGTTGGCCAAGAATGTCCTCAAGATGAATGAGCGCCTTTTAAAGGGCAAAATTGGTTTCTCTGCAGGATGACACTAGGTGAATACTAACTTCAACAGCATCTGAATGGGACCTTATATTTTGCTTCAACTCTGCCCTTTGCTGTATGGCTACCGGCCTCCTGGAAAAGCAAACACTCTCCTCAAACAGCTGAGCCAAAAAGCTGACTTATCTTGACATTCATGACTTGCTCTGCCATGAATGACTTGGAGCCCTAGAATGGAATGATGCTGAACACTTTGTCAACCACCCAAGGATAAGACTGCCCTGAATGCATCTAGAGGTGGATCCTGACTTCTCTGTCCCCTTCCCACAAGACAGCCCCAGGAAGAGAGATTCCCTGCAGCCCCCTATCACTCCCAGGAAATCATGCCAGTCAGACTCCTTTGTGCTTGACCCTAGTCCTCCAAGAAATGATTACTCAATTTCTTATCATTTAGTCTTCTGGGAAAATAAAAATCAATACTCCAATACCTCATGCTAGTATTGAAATTCAGACGCACATGCTAATTTTCCAGCTTGAGTCTTTACAACTTGGTTGTTGTAATGAATTCCAGATAAACTCAAGTTCTTCATAAATGTTTGTCTTTTTCTAATCTCTTTTTTGTTCCTTCTACCTTCGGCCTATTTTCAATTCAAATCACAAGTTCACAGTTATTGAAGAGAAGAAAGAAAGAGATGAAAGACATGTAAAAAAATACATAGCATACCCAAATAATAACTTTGGGCCAGTACTGAGGTTTCCTTTTTTACTTTTTTGTAGGGAGGTGAGGTGTACCTATCAAGATTGAGGACCTGAAAGGACAACCAATCATTCTTCCATATGTCCATTGATTTGTGACCCCAAATCTTGATGTTACCTTTAGCAAGAAGCCTCTAACTTTGTGACTTTCTACCAAGTCATGGAAAACAGCTGAAAAGCAAAATTTTCAGACATTAATTATATTACGGAGAAACTCAGTATTTTTCACTGGATAAACATTTTCTTTGTATTAGATCATTTAAAGAGATATGAACAATACTGATACTGCTGCCTTAATTTTTTTTTAATTTTATAGTGTTTTTGTGTGTGTGTGTGTGTGTGTGTGTGTGTGTGTGTGTGTGTGTGTTTTGGGGGAGGTTGTCTTCCAGAAGGAGCTTGAAGAATTTGAGCAAGGTCACTTGACTAGAGCCAACTGATCTATCTTTTGCATGGTGTCTAATGAAAAGCAGCTTCCCCCACACAGAGATTTGTAATTCCCAAATGCTGGTGCATAGGGTGATGGACACGAGGCCTCGTCTTCCACTCTCAGTTCAATCTGCCACGAGCAGGGGTTCTCGAGAAGGTTTTAATGACTAGGGTACAGGAGTCAAAGCAGAGTGGTTTCCCTCACTTGCGAGAGACTTGCACAGAAGGTCAAAGGGGTCATTCATGTGCTGTTCCACTAAGCTGTTCTGCAAAGCCTTTCTGGAACTTTTCTATTTGTATCCTCCACTTTTTCTGCTTTTAATAGACTTCAGAGGAAAGATCAGCAAGTGGCTTCTCTGGCCCCTGAAGCAGTCTAGCTTGGAGACCTGGGCTTCTTACTGGCATGGATCTTCTCAAATATGCTGACTTCGGAGGTCAGCTTTTTCATTTAAATGTTTCTTCTGCTATCTGTGATCTGAGAAAGTTGTCAATCTTAGTTCCTATAGCAGTTCCATGGAGACCAGGAATTCAAGTCATTTGTGTTCACCCCAAATACACTCTGAACTAAGGAAGAGAAGGAAAAAAGAAAAAGGAGAAATAAAAACTTCACAGACCACAATGAAATGAGTTATTTCCAGGGAGCCATAAAGTGTGGATGTTTGGGAGACAGTGTAGTTATGCCTGACCAAGTAGGTCTGACTTCAGCCTCTGAGAACAGGCTGCTTGGATTCAAAATCTGTAAAGTCAGCCAAATCCTGTGTAGCATGGGCGAGTCCTCTACCTTCCTGGCCTGTATTTGTCAATTGGATGTAACAGCAGAAGAAAGGACGGAGAGTTTAGGAGTGCAAAGGCCACAGAATGGTGCCTAGGCCAGGAGTAAGGGTCAGAGAGTTAGGTGGATGTAAACCTGAAGGATAACAGTGACTTGGGACACAGCCTACTAGCCTAGTATTTAGCTTAGGGAGGTCCAGGTAGATCCTCAGCCCTGGAGAAATTAAGAGAGCTGGGAAGTAGTACAATTACAGTGTTTTTCTTGCATCTGTCAGGCCCTGGCTTAAGTCCCCAGCATCACCACAAAAAACAAGCACAGAAGGACTCAAGAGGTTAAAGGTCCTCAGTGGCAAGGTGGTAAGGTACTTTCTTAGAATAAGCAAACCCTTGAGTACAAAGAAAAAAGAAAATAACAATAATAATGATTATAGTAATCGTAATAATAACAAAATCCAGGAAAAATGACCCAAAGTTTGCCATCTCCACACACTGGCAGTTGTATACATTTCCAAGAACAGTCCTTCTTAGGACTATAAACTGCTCATCAAAAAATAGGTTCTGAACAATTGCTGTGGTGATTTATATCCATCATGTACAACCCCGCAGCAACAGGCGTGTGTGTGTGTGTGTGTCTTTCAAATTAGCACATTTCCCTGCCTATCCTTTAGTAAACATTTGATTTACATGCAAATTATGCAACCAGCCAATTATACAGTGTGCTCAAGACATAGCAGACTGTACTTGTTTCTAGAGTGGCGTTGCTGAGGTCCCAGAAATTTCAGCTTGCCTTGGATCCATGCGAGTCCCCAGTCCTAGTTTAGAAACAGTTACATAGAGAATTGGAGATGCAGCTCGTTGATAGAGCACTTGCCTAGCACACATGGGGCTCTGGTTCTATCTTGAGCACAGCAAAAATTTAAAAAAAAAAGGGAAATGTACAAATAACTGCGGACAAGGAGTGGAGGAATGACAGCACACGGCCTGCAAAGAGAAAGAGCTGAACTTGAACTGTTCCCACTCCGTCACTGTGGAAACCTCATTCTCTGAATTACATATCATTCATTGTTCTCTTTTTCAAGTAAACCCACGATAATGAAACGTAGAAGTATGAATCCATTTCTTGTTACCTTTTGGCATAATCATGATTATTGTTTGATGACACGATCATATCAACATATACAAAGTTTAATTAAAAAAAGTGTTCCACATTTGCGTTTTATCTCATGCGCTCGGTCAGACAATCATTGTATTGTACAGTGGTTTCCAGTCTGACAGCTGTTCCACTTCCTGGAGCCAGGCAAACACTCAGCCAGTGCTAGCTAAAATTTAACTTTTCTAGGGCTTCATATAAATCTAGTTTTTGATGCTTATCTTTCTCCTCTCCTTTTCATCTTCCATAAAGTGAATACAGCCCATAAGATAGTTGATAGGATTAAGTGTCACAGATATTCAAAAGACAAAGGAAGATCCTTGTGTAAACCAAGTCTTCAGGTCTCCCAAGGGGGAAAAGCAGAGAATAGAGTGAGACAGGGTGAAATCAGAAGCAATAAGAAGGATTCCAGGCAGGAAGATTTGAAAACAAGCACTACACTGAATTCGTGTGTTTTGATTCATGTTGGAACATGTGATACACAACAGTGCCATTTATCACACTTCAAATCTGTGCACTATTTTGGCTTTTAAAATATTCATTCTTTTAATTTAAAAGAGATTATAAGTCGCTAAATTTTAAAGTTCAGAGCAACATGAAGAAAGTAAAAGAAGATCTGGAGAGATGGCTCAGCAGTTCCAAGCATGTATTGACTTTTCCAGAGGGCCCAGGTGCCATTCCCAGCACCCATGTCAGGTGGCTCACAATCTCCTGCAACTCTGGTTCTAGAGACCTGACTCCTCCAGTCTCTGAGGCACCATACTTATCTACGCATACACATAATTAAAAATAAATGTTAAAAGAGGAGGAGCAAAAACCCTCCAAGATTCTATAAGTCAAGACAGCCAGGGTTAGATGTTGGAAAACATCAAACAGGACATCTGTCTTTGTGTCTAGACAAAAAGGCAAGCTGATAGGCAGTCAGACAGCTAGGGAAAGCAAATCAGAGGATGCCAGGAGCGTCCTATCACATTGTTGATGTCCTCTTCTTTGGATTTACTCAAACATTTTTATCTTAAGCAGATAAAATGACTGGGGCTCACCTTTCTGGAATTACAAGAATTCAGATATTTTCCCATTGCAGAAAGGGAATATAAGCACCCAGGTGATCGTGTTAGCCAGTTCTATGACCACATTGCTACTGTGGACAGTATCTGGTGCTGGTTACGAAAGATGAGAAATCAGCAGATAACAATTTGAAATATAAAGTTTTTGGTTCCACAAGTTACCTGTCTATGGCTATGTGTGTTCATTCCACCTTCTGTATCATTCCATGGCTTTATCCCTGTTCATTGAATCCTTGCTCATTCCTATTGTAAGAATAACTCATCTATAGGATTAGTTTATCCATTTTTAGGTATATATACATATATATATAAAACTCTATTTCACAATTTCACAGTATTCTTTTCACTTTTTCAGTTGTGAGAATTTTTTATTTTTTTAATTTTTCTTTGGAAGATAATTTCATATTTCCCAGATAGTTGCTGAAGTAGAACAAAGCACTTTCATGTAGTCTATGCTCAGCTTCCTCAACCGGTAAAGTCCCCTTACAAGGCCGCAGACAATTATCAAAGTAAAAAGCCTAATAACTTCTTTTTTGACAAAGATTTTTTTAAAAAATTAATGCTAAGGAAACACTGTTCCATCCCATCAGTTTTCCCTCTAAATGTCTATAATCCAGGGACCAATCTAGGATTACATATTGTACGAAGTTATTGAACTTTTTTTTTCATTTTTCCTTAACTCTTGCTCTCAGTAAATACGAAGGTTTCAGTTACAGGGATTTTCTCCTGATCTTTGGTTTATTATCTCTTCTAATTTGACATCTCCCATTTTTACATGTTCAATTTTAAAAGTGGGAGGCTGTAAACATGCTTTGGCAAAATCCCCTTTCTTGCTTCTGGAACCTCAGCCTCATTCAGGACTTCATTTTCCTGGTGCTAGGAAAAGAACTAAGTATGTGCTGGGTCATCACACCCCTACCCTCACTCTAGCATATGCTTGTTAACAGAGCTGTTTGGTACCCTGAAGATGTACCAGGTCAATGGGATGAAATAGTCTTCTGACACAACCCAACCAAAAACACTTCAATTCTGAACCCTGGCAGAAAGAACCTGGAAAAGGGTGATTCTGCAGCATGAACGTTGAAGAATGTAAGGGGAAGGGAACAGCCTTATGTTGTCTCCTAACCCCTACCACCGACTACCAAAAGCATTATGTCCTCGCTGACTGTGAGAACATGATGCACTGGGCTCTTAGTAGAATATATATAGTAGAAACCCAAGACAATTGCAGCTGCTGACCCAGAGTGCTAATTAATGTCAGTGAGCCTAAACCAAGATAAGGAACTAGATCCCTCTGGGCTCCATAAATGAGCAAGGGAAATCCCCCTTGTGGAAGATGCTATCCAAATGTTCTGATGGTCTCCACTGGATGCATCCTGATGGACAGACAGGGCTGGCTACGTCTATTTTTCTCCTTTTTGCTCAAGTCTATTTGCATAGTTGATTTGCTACTTTTCATCTTGCTTATGCATGAGTGGCTCTGTCCAGACTGCTACTTCCTCTGACCTAATGGGACTAAACTGTCCTTGACGACTTTCCCACTTTTATTTGAATCCAGTGTGTCCTTGTGAGGGCTGACCCTGCTCTCAAATTACATTATGCAGAGATTTTAATTGTAAGGATGAAAATGATATGAACAAATTCACATTTTTAAAGGATTCTCCTGATTGCTGTTGCTTAGGGAACAAGTACAGAAAGACTAGGCCCATCTTATAGCTACTGAAATAGTCCTGAGAACCAAAAGATGGTTGAGAACATGAGGGCCTCAGAGGAGCTGATGGCAGGTGTCTGGGTATACGGTCAACTGGTTTTACTTGTGAGTAGGACAGAGGATAGAGAAAAGTGGAGAAGGTTTGGTGAGTCTTGGTTCAACTCTACATGAGTGGATATTCCATTTTATCAAAATGAACACTGGGAAAAAGGAAGGCGGAACATAGAGCACATGCTACAAGAAAGCATGGTTCCTCCAGAGCATCAGTAAAAATAAGGATGGTGCAGAAGGCTTACTGCAGGCATCTTCTCCTCCTTCTATTAGGTACTGTAAGCTCTTCATCTCTTTTATATCTGTATATCACAAGAGACATGTTGAATTGTCCACATGTTGGGAAATTTCCCCACTCTTCTTTCTTGCTGACAGATTTCCAACTTTGTTCAAACCAAAATGATAAGAAATGGCCAGAAATATGGGATATTTCTGATAAAGGGACCTGCTGCCAAGTCCGATGACCCAGGTTTAATCCCAGGATTCCACATGGTAGAAAGAAAGAACTGACTGCCAATACTTGTCCTCTGACCTCCACATGGCACATGCCCATACACACACACACACACACACACACACACACACAAAATAAATTATTTAAAAATCACAAGTGTCTAAGGGTGAGGCAGGATAAACCATCACTACCATCTCAGTTTGTGCTAAAGAATGTGCTGCTTATGAATGTGCTCAATCAGATAGGCAATCTCTGGAGACTTTGTGAGGTTACCACTCAACTCAAGTTATGCACAAGTAAATTGGAGATCAGAGATGAAACCCCAGTGTCACACAACCTAGAAATGGGCAGTCTGCTGGGAGATAACACAATTATACACTGTAAAGGTTTGTCACTCATATTGGTCTAATAAACCACTGATTGGCCAGTAACCAGGCAGGAAGTATAGGCAGGGCAACCAGACTAAGAGAATTCTGGGAAGAGGAAAGGCAGAGATGCAGTCAACAGCCAGATGTAAAGGCTGATGAGAATGCCTTACTGAGAAAAGGTACCAAGCCACATGGCTAAACATGGATAAGAATTTTGGGTTAATTTAAGTTGCAAGAACTAGCTAAGAATACATCTGAACCATTGGCAAAACAGTGTTGTAATTAATATAGTTTCTGTGTGATTATTCGGGTCTGGCAGCCAGGAAATGAAAGCACAGTCTACAGCAGTTCCACCTCATATTCAGACTCCTTGTGACACACACCCTCCAAGACCCTGCCAAGCTCATGGAAAAGTTTCATTTCCCCAAGCAAAGGCCTAATTACCCCCTTCACATAACTGTCTAGGACATCTCAGGCCAGTGGCAACAAGATGCCTAGTGTGGACTTCTTGTTCCTCTTCCCCAGAACTCAGTGACAAGGCTAAGTACACATAGTGTTGGGCAAGAATGTCCTTCCCTTCATCAGAAAGATTTCTGGTGAACTGCCACTTTATCACTCCTCCCTCGGGGCCTATCTACAGATGTCAAGAAAAGACGGCAGATTACATATATTGAAAAAGAATGACTTTTGTTTATAACTATAGAGAGAAGAATCCAATGAAAAGATGTAACTTTTAAGGTCTTAAAATTTAATAAAAGGTATCCATTCTCACCAGTGTAAGAGAGGACACCACCAAATAACTAAACACCACTGAGCAGCTTGAAGGAGGTCTAAAAGGATCAGGCTGTCAGACTATCCTCAGCTCTAGAGAGTGCTTTGCTTGAATGTGTCTTCTTATAGTAATAAGAAAGGTATTGTCTTAATGACTCATACAATGTAAATTTAAATTTTGAATAAATATTGTAAGAAATCAAATATTAGGAAATCATTCCTCAAAAGCATCAGTGGTTTGTCAAAGTGCTGGGTAAGCTTAAGTAAGATCATTTCAGATTACGTATACAGTGCTGAGCCAGTTCAATGTAATTTCCCTAAAATTGTATTTTCATTAAGGCTCCTCCCTAAGGCGAGAATGCGTTATAATTATGTTCACTGACATTCTTTGAATAAGCCGGCTTTGAAGCTGCAAGATGCTTGCCCAGGTGATTGTTTTTAGATGTATGGTGTCTCTGTAGGAATAGACTGCACTGACCATGGTCAATGGGATGCTGGACAGAATAAAGGGGACACTACTAAGGTAAAGCAAGAAGCTAATATCCTACACCCAGCAGACACTTTGAACACCGCTGTACTATTATTACTGCTACTAACAATCTCTGTCTTTAACTGTGCTAGCAAATACAGATGTAAACAGAAGCCATCTCTGCAAACTCATCTGTGAGCTGTTGGCAATGTAGAGATGGGAAGCAGGGACTCCCTGCTAGTGGTTAACCCTTACAGATGAGTGAAGAAGAGGAGGGAAGCTTTCAGAACTGAAGCAAAGTTCGGTATGGCTAGGCTAACAAGGCTAAGTGCACTGCTATGCAGCACCCAAGAGCTGGTATGTTAGGTGATGATCAGGACCTGAGCCATGATAGAGCTTCCTCCACCACACACACACTGATTGCATATTGATTGCCCACTGGCTAGCCCAATATTTATTTTGCAAGTGTTTGTTACATGTTTAGCATGGGTTTGGTGCCATTGGAGGTCCTGGAGATGCTGCTGTGAATGGGGATAAACAGATCCCGTACCTCTGCATCTTATCCTCAGAAGAGAAGCAGGATAATACACAAGAACACAAATAAGCAAAGTAGAGAACACTGAATGGTGACTGCTTATGGGAGGAAAACAGAAGCAGCTGGACAAATAGTGAACCAGGGTGCAGAGAGTGAGCTGAGACAGTGGGAGGAAGGTAGCACTTGATCCGGGAAGGAATCAACACATTCATGAGTTGCTATAGAAGTCCAAGCTCTTCGCTCTAAGGTCATTTTGCTCTATATTTAGAATGAGATTAGATGTGGACAATCAACATGAGAAAGAGTGAAATTATTAATTTTCAATACAGGTTGCCTTCATTAGATAAAAGTGAGGCACAGAGACAAACCTGGAATGGATGAACAGTGATCAGAAAAGGTCCATGGAAGATGGACATAATAGAGGAGAGGGGAACCAGTAAAAATCATGTATGATTATTAGACTTTCCCCATGGAGTTCTGTCAGGCTACCCAAATGTCAATCACACAAACTCAAAACTGCAGCAAGGAAGGTCTCTGGTGACATCTAATCATTCCTACTTTTTAAAGTTTAAACATCTGCATACCACTTGAGTGTGGGTAAGACTTGTGACTTGCTTCTCACCAGTGGACAATAGTGAGTTGTTGCTACCATGGTTACATTGCATTGTTCATGAGCTTACGTCCTCTTGCTGGCTGTTGGGGAGTTCCATATAACTAGAAACCAAGATGGCCTCCAGCCAACAACCAGTTAGAAACTGAGACTCTCAAACAAGAGACAATAAATCAAATTTGGTGAACAACCCAGGATGCTGGACGAAGATCCCTCTGAAATCTGTCTGAATTCATCTTATGACAGATTTTGAGGTTGGGCACCAAAGAAGCTATACCAGGCTAGACCTCAGAAGTGTGAAGTAATAAATGTATACTGTGAGCCACTAAGTATGTCATGACTTATTATGAACAAAATGAACAAAAATAATGGCACTGGTGAAGGTTGATAAAGGACTCAAGTATGTGGGTAAGGAACCAAGTGAAAATCTCCCAGGAGTGAGGATGTTATGGTAGGGAAATTACTACAAAGAAAAAAATGTCTATTTTTCACTTTTAAGAAAAATATGCAACTTATATTTTTTTCTAGACAGGGCTCCTCTGTAGCTTTGGAGCCTGTCCTGAAACTCACTTTGTAGACCAGGTTGACCTCAAACTCACAGAGACCCAAGTCTGCTTCCCAAGTACTGGGATTAAAGACTTGCACCACCACCGTAAGTGTGCCCGGCATGACTTATGATGTTAATGAGAATTCTTATGTAAAGATTTTAATTTGTTTCTGAAAAATATGGAACTTGTGATTGTGAGTTAATGTTTTCTTGCATGAAAATCTTTCTATTCAGAGGTATAAAAGGGATAGGAGATAAAAGAGATACAGGAGAAGGAAAGATGTGGAAGTAAAAAAGATCAGGGAAGAAACATCAGGGGATAGAAGGAGAGCAACTGGAAAGAAAATGTAAAAAAAAATACAGTGGGGAAAAGAACAGAAAAGAAGAAGAGCAGAGTAGGAAAGACAAACAGCAGAGAGAAAAATAAAACAAAAATCCCCCAGGGATGTTTGAGAAATTGGGTCCACAATGAAGGATTTGCACAGGGTTACTTCACACCTTTCCTGTGATGGGAAGAGCTGATGAGGAAGCTGATAGTTAAGACTTGCACCTTGATCAAGAGAACCTGAGACAAGAACAGGAGTGCCAGTAGGCAAAAAGGAAGCAATGTGGATTAATTCAAGGAGTACACAGCCATAGAGGCTTAGTGGTTAAGAGCACTGACTGCTCTTCCAGAGGACCCAGGTTTAATTCCAAGAACCCACATGGCAGCTCACAACTGTCTATGACTCCAAGATTTGACACCCTCTCACAGACATACATGCAGTCAAAACACCAATGCACATAAAATAAAAAATAAATAAGTTTTTAAAGGCATTAGTACAATAAAATAGTGCAAAAAGTATATTTTTCAAAACCCAAAATGCCAACAGAGTATAAAACAGTGAGTTAATTCCCCATCACCTCCCTTCAGAAACTCAGTTCCACTCCTGAAAGATTATAGGTTACGGACCTGCAAGAAGGCTCAATGGGTAAAAGATGCTTGTCACCAAGCCCAACAACTTGAATTCAATCCGTGGGACCAATATCCAGGAAAGAGTGAACTGACCTCCCACAAATTATTCTCTGACCCTCACATTCCCAAAATAACAGGCACACACACACACACACACACACACGCAGATAAATGTAATAAAATGTTTAAAGATTATGAGTCATACAATTTTAATGTATTTTCAGAAATGTTCTACTTGTAGACATGTGCACTTTTAATACAATGATGTAGGAGGGTCATCTGTCTATGTGTTGCTTTCATTGGTTAATAAAGAAACTGCC
>LOEQ01002549.1:278628-292870 GCA_001685075.1 Bramus lutescens
TACCAAAAGCAATCTACAGATTCAATGCAATGCCCAGCAAAATCCTTCACAGACTGTGAAAGAATAGAACTCAACTTCATATGGAAAAGCAAAAAACCCAGGATATCCAAAACAATCCTGTACAATCAAGGAACTTCTGGAGGCATCACAATCCCTGACTTCAAACTCTACTACAGATCTACAGTACTGAAAACAGCCTGGTATTGGTATTAAAACAGACAGGAGAACCAATAGAACCAAATCAAAGACCCAGATATTAATGATTCATCAATTTTAAAAGTATTACATTTTCTTTATTCTTGAGGATTTCATGTATTTACGATGAAATATGATCATACCCACCGCTATTTCTTTCCTACAGTTCCCAAATATCTTTCACCCAATTTCATGTCCTTTTTAAAAAAAAAAGTGTGTGTGTGTGTGTGTGTGTGTGCACCACATGTATACCTGGTGCTTGAGGAGGCAAGAAGCAGGTGTTGGATCCCTTGGAACTGAGCATATAGACTGTTGTTAGCCACCATGTGGGTGCTAGGAACTGAGCCTAGGTCCCCTGGAAGAGCAGTCAGTGCTCTTAATCATTGAGCCATCTTTCCAGCTCCCAACTCCCCCCCTTTTAAAATAACTCACTAAGTCCAACTAGTGCTGACGTGTGTGTGTGTGTGTATGTGTGTGTGTGTGTGTGCATACAGGCCTATCCACTGAAGCATGGGTAATCAATTAGTGCCTACACATTCAAAAAAAGGGAAGAGCCAGGGTGTAGCAGCACACACCTTTCATTCTAGCACTTTTGAGGCAGAAGCATGTGGATCTCTGAGGTCGAGGTCAGCTTGATCTATAGAGTGAGTTATAGAACAGCTAAAGCTACATAGTGAGACCTTGTCTTAAAGGAAAACAAGACAAATAACAAAGAATGATTCTCCTTCCCCCAGTAGCTAGCAATTTCCAATAGCTCTCCAGTAACAGGTGGGGCCTGGAGAGGACCTCCCCATCTATGCTGGAATTGTGACTGGATTATTATGTACAGACCAGTAGTGGATATGTGCACAAGACCTGTATATAATCAATCATTGATCAATTGTTATCCTCAACCATGAACACCTTTAGTTAGTTTAAACCACCAGTTAGGCTATATGATAAGCCTTGGGGAAGAGCATTTACTGACAGAGCTCTAAACGAAGGAATGTCTGACAAGGGGCTGATGAAAGACCCTTGGGGACAGAGAGAAAAAGCTCTCCAGACATCAAAGTATTTCCTAGCAGAGAGGGTTCAGCCCACTATATTGACACAGTTACAGAGGGGGTGGTGCAGATGAGCTAGACTAAGATAAAGGAAAGCTGAATTTTCCCAGCCAGGTTCTGCTCACAGAACCATTTGACAAACAGTGCTTTCAACATTAGTACTGGCATGCCTTCATCTTATAAAAATTTAAATAAACTCAACTACAGCTCTTCCAGGTGCAAGGATGTGTTATAGGTGCAATATGGATCACAGAACATTTTATAGTTGTTGTAGGAGGTCACATGTTCATTCCCGGCTGCCCAGTCCCAAAATAATCACTCAGAAACTATATCATTTGAATCCCTGTTTGACCAATAGCTTAAGCATATTTTTAAGCTAGCTCTTACATCTTAATTAACCCATTTCTATTAATCTGTGTATCGCTATGTGGCTGTGGTTTACAGGTAAGGTTCTACCCGGTGTCTATCTCTGGAGGGGCTACTAGCTTCTCTTGACTCTGCCTTCTTTCTCCCAGCATTCAGTTTAGTTTTCCCCGCCTAGCTCACTCTGTTCTGCCCTGGTATAGGCCCAAAGCAGTTTCTTTATTAATCACTGGTAATCACAGCATACAGAGGTGAATCCCACATCATATAGTACATTCTGCATGATTCTGGAAGTGAGAGGTTCCAGTCAAAGTCAATTTTCCAGCACAATTTTTTCATGGGAACTACCATGGCAATCGACCCATGTAATCAACAGTGTGCATAAAATTGGAAGATCTTTGTTTTACCCTTAGAAATAAAAGCAAATTCTGATCGACTGTGTAAGAGAAGACTGCAACCTCATCATCTACCTATCAGCATCTGCACACGTCTACATGTCCACTTGTTAGTATAATTTCCAAGCACTCTACTCATCCACATCTCGCCTACCAAATCCAGTCAAGAAGGAAGCCTCAAGAAGGAAGCCTCACTCTGATGTCTTTGATTGGCTGTTGCTGGGAGCTGGTGTTCAATCAGTGCTCCTGGAGAATGCAATCCCTGCACAGACCACAGTCATCAGAAAAAAAACCTCGATTTCCCTATATAGGTCCCAGGAGAATTCATTATGTGGGTTGTTCTGAACATGTCTTTAACTACACATATCTTTTCAGTGCTGCTGTACACAGAATGGAATAGACTAGGAATCAAGGACTCAGTCTTTTCTCTTTATGTTCTGATCGTAAAGTCTAAAACGTACGTGTGTGTGTGTGTGTGTGTGTGTGTGTGTGTAGCAGCAAGCAGCCATTTAAAATTTAAAGTGATTCACGTCTAAGAATCTCACTTATTGGAAAGGCTGATGGAAGACTGGTGGGAGAGACAGAGACAGAGAGGGGGAACATGCTGAAAGGTCTTCTGACTGACTTAAGGTCTCATTAGCCTCATGGGGATCTAATCAAAGACTTAGTGTAAGAAGTAAATCTGTGCCTGGGGAGTGAGAGTTTTTGCAAGGAAGGGAGAAATTCCATTAGAGCTTTGTGGAAATGGCCCTGGAAATGGGGTGCCCCTTCTCACGTGGTGAGAACTGAGTCCTGCTTGGTATTGTGCACAAAAGTGCGTAGGGCAGAAACTTGGGACTGCTTTCTTTGTGGTCTGTTTCTCCCTGTGACCTCAGGTCTGTATAGCCTTCAGTGTTTGGGGAGCAGATCCAGGATTTCTATGAGGAATTTCTTTATTTCTCATTCACATCAGATCAATCACCTCAGCAGAAAATCAGAAGCAAGGCCAAATGGCTTACCTCCTTGGTAGAAGCAAAGTTCATCGTGGCTCAGTTCCTCAGCCTCTTCTCTCACAACTGAACATTGGAAATGCATAGAATTTTAAAAGATTTCTGCTTAGGGTGAGCTTTTCTGCCTTCAATCAATGAAGGAATTCCATTCTCAATAGCATCTCTATAAGGACAAGCAGGGCTCTGCTTGCATTCAGTTTCTCATTGCTGACATTCCAGCATTGGCCTCATCCTCCACACTGCTAACATTTGAGGAAGATTATTTCTGGGTTGTGAAGCTTTCTGGAAAACTTGCTTTAATACACCTAGAGGCAGTTGGCAGAATATAACTTTTAGTGTCTGCTAGTGATTCATAACCTATCAATTTAGAACTTCCCAGTGTGGATGGTCTGTTTCATCTTGAAGGAGTTGGAGGGATTAATGGCCTCTGCACACTAAAAGAAAACAATTCAGAGATCTAGTGCCCATGATGATATTAATATTATTGTATGCCTCCTTGTCTTTCTCCAGAACACTAGCCATGCTTGAAGATATTTTTCAAGAATTAAAGAAAAGCCAGGTTGGGGGCTGGAGAGATGGCTCAGAGGTTAAGAGCATTGCCTGCTCTTCCAAAGGTCACGAGTTCAATTCCCAGCAACCACATGGTGGCTCNAAGAAAGAAAGAAAGAAAGAAAGAAAGAAAGAAAGAAAGAAAGAAAGAAAGAAAGAAAAGAAAAGCCACGTTTAAATCTTACAACAACTCAAAGACGCTGATATTATCCTTTTCTTGTGACTAAGGGACCCCCAGCCCCCAGGCATGGAAGCAGGTCTTTCTAACTTCTTGGCATCAGGAAATGGAGCCTATAGCCCTTACTCTACTCAGTCAACACTAGAAAGATCTAGAAAATTAAGAACCTCAGCGGCAACTGTCAATAACCACAGGAGCCCGTTTATCCTTGCTCATGTTCCTTTTTTCTTGGTAGAGACAACTCAGGAGCCTACTGTCCTCTAGTCCCAAGAGGCCCTAGCATGATTCAGCCTCAGGTGGCCACAATGATCTCTTTCTTGGTGCTGAACCTCTCATCAATGCCCACCCTTCCTACTTCATCCCTCAGTTCCCTTCTAGACTTTCCTGGGCCAAATATCCTGTGTCTTAGTTAGGGTTTTTATTGCTGCGAAGATACACCATAACCTTGGCAACTCTTATAAAGGAAACATTTAATTGGGGTAACTTGTTCATAGTTTCAGAAGTTCAATCCACTATCACCATGACAGGGAGCATGGCAGCTTGCAGGCAGATGTGATGCTGGAGCCGAGAGTGCTACATTGTGCAGGCAACAGGAAGTTGACTGACCTCAAAGCCCACCATTTCAGTGACATACTTCCTCCAACAAAGCCACACCTCCTAATAGTGCCACTCCCTTTGAGCTTATGGGGGCCAATTACATTCACACTATCACACCCTGCTTACATTCAATTCCTTCTATAAAGGTATAGATCTGGAGAAGCCACAACTAAAACACATCTTTGGCTTCCAGTTTCACATTTTTTATTTCACTTGATATTTTCCTGTCTCTATTGGTTTGGAATTTTCTTGGGAGTTGGAGACCTAACCTACCGCAGAGGTCAACTTCATCTAGAACCAGGCTGTTTTCATTTGTGCCTAGTGGAAGCCTGAGAGAGTGTTCCATCCAGAAACTCACCCTCTCTACCTGAATTAGCATTGTCCTGCATGACAGCCTCCAAGTTAGGTGAAATGTATTTATGTAGTTGTCTGAGCTTGGCCTGAGTGGTCAAGCCTCTTTATCAGTTTGTATTCAGAACTGGATGTGTGTGGGTCACCCAGGATGAAGTCAGACCTCGCATCTGGAGCTGAGATTATCCCTGGGAGGATGCTAGCTGAGGGTAGCTTGTAGCCTACACTCCTTGTAGGAGGGCAGCTGTAGTTCATCTGTGTCTACCCAGGCAGTGACTCATTCCCCTTCTGTCTAATCCTGGGTCCAAAGTCCCTTCCCAGCACCCCGCTGAGGAACAGGCTTCCCCAAATCTGTCCTGACTTATCTCCCCAGCTGGTAATTTCAGCACTCAAGAAAGAGAACCAAAGTCTCTAGCCTCCAACTCCTCTAGTGGCCCTGTTGCCTGCTACCAGCTGGCCAACTTTCCCAGGAAATTCTTTCCTTAGCACCTGCAGCTGAGCTGCCTCTTTGCCTCTATACAGACATTTCCCTCCACAGGAGGGGCCCTTAGTCCTCCCGTTTCAGTCTGGCAAGCTCTTTCCCTTCTTTCAGAGACTTGCTTTCTTATCAGCCCACATGCAGGAGGTATCTAACTCTCTCCTCCCCAGGACTGATGGTAATAGCTGCTATCTGAGGGACGCATGACCTTGCTGCTGTGATCTGGCATTATGTGGTGGTTATTTTCCTTTCTGGTCCACTCTTACCTCAGTGACCTTCTTGAATACATTCATGGCACCCATGAATATTGACTCCATTAGGTATGTGGTTATTTCACAAATGATGAATGTAGCCTGAGTCACTACAGGAACACAGACAGATATGCCTTCAAATGAGGGCCAAGCTTACAGTGACCGTTTGGGCTACTGTTGAAAGGGATGCAGGTCATTCAGTGTAGACCTCTGGTGTGGTGTAGGGCAAATGATTCTTCATCAGGGATTGCTCTTGTTACATTCACTAAAGCAGTTACAAGTATCTGGCATGGGTAAGGCCTTTGGCCCCACAAGAGTCTCTAACCAATGAGGAATAATCGGTTCAGCCTTATCTACCATCCAAAAGGCCCTTTGGGATGAGTCTGAGCTCTCCTCTGTGAGACTTTACTCATTCCATCTTCAGCAGCTCCAGTGACTTCTGCCATTATCTGTCTAATAAATGAGAAACCTGAAGCATCTTTGCAAGAACTAATGCTCTCCCTCACCTCCTACTGTATGCAGTTTCCTAGGCTTTAGACATCACACCCACAGTAAGGGAATGGATTTCAAATCCTAATGCAAACACACATTTATAACAGAAACAGTTTTTTTAAGACTACACTTCGTTGTCATGCAAGATGGTTGGGGAACATTAATTCCATTCATCTTTCCCTTACGCTTATTAGGTCTAGTGAAACATTTTGTTATCACAACACAAGAATGGGTCATCAATAGAAGTCCGAAAAGCACAGGACAAGAAATTGTTGTAAGCTGATTCGATCCAATCTAAACTAGTGCCCACAGTAAAGTTTGTGTTTGTGTATCACAGTAATATTCACCTGTCCTATATCCCACCCCTCACTTACTAGCACAGAGAACCAGCTCTATACCTGCAGTTCTCCTCTCAAGAAAGCAAATTATCTCACCAGTCTCTGTTCCAGTGAATCAGTATATGCAGACACCTGTTCTAGAAACACTCAACAGAGCCATACAGATGTCTCCAAAGCTAATACCATGGGCATCCCTTGCTCTGTTTCTCTTCTGCTTGGGGGCAGGATAGTGAAATAATGAAAATTCCCCCCCCCACACACACACACGGTATCTGTGGGAAGAATCACTGTCAAATTCAAGCTTTTATTTCTGGAGGGCTCACCCAGCATACATACAGCATGAAATGGAAAGACAAAGAGGCCCCAAATCCCACACGTTTTTGTTGAATGAGGTTTCTGTCCTGCCTGGTCACAGCCGTTCAGCTCCAAAGAAACACACAGAGGTTTACATTAATTATAAACTGGTTAGCCTATTAGCTCAGGCTTCTTATAACTCTTATAACTTATATTAGCCCATAATTCTTGTCTGTGTTAGCCATGTGGCTTGGTAATGTTCATTCAGCAAGGCATTCTCATCTTGCTTCCTCTGTGTCTGGGTGATGACTATAGACTGAATATTTCCTCTTTCCAGAATTCTCCTGTTCTTGTCGCCCTGCCTATACTTTCTGCTTGGCTACTGGCCAATCAGAATTTTATTAACATATAATTGGCAGGGTACAGATCATTGTCCAACAGCACCCCTTGTTTCTGGACATATTGTGAGCTTTGCTGTCCATGACCACAGGCTGTTTAAAATTATACTGTTTGCCATATTTAATTTTCTTCTGCAGTCATAAATATTAATTAAGTGAAACCACATAGAGCCTACATTTAGTCTTTTCCCTTCCCGAGGCCCATAAAAACTAGAGCAAAGGCAATGGAAGGGCTGCTGGGTCTTTAAGATGTCTGGGACATCCACTTCTCCTTTCTAGACCTGGGTCAGATTTATTAAATCTTATTCATGTTTTCCGACCTAACTTCTCCCAGCCGGTGTGCTTCTGATCTGATTTCTCTTTCAAAAAGAAGAAAAAATAGAAACTGTCTCTCCAGAGAAAGGCTTGCTCATTTTCTATGAAACAGGGTAGGTTTTGATTAAAGAAGACCAGACATGATGTGTGCAACATAGCAGCAATCTATGGGCAAAGGACACATTTCTCTGATTTTGTTTACAAGAACAGAAGATGCAAGCAGAAAGAAATTTGTCAGACATAAAATCAATAGAGGGAGCCCTCTTTCATTCTTCCCAAGTCAGCTTCAGAGCCTGTCAGTGTTGACAGCTTGGCATATAAATTTCAGAAGTTTCCTGTGTAGTGACAGTTTTGCTATTCTTAAAATCAAATTAATCATATTCTGTGACTATTTAAAACTTCATTATAAATATGGTTATGGGAACAGAGCTCAGCAGCACAGGACTGCACAAGCCTAGCAGTTCCATCCACAGGATCAAACATAAAATAAATAATAATAAGTAAATGATACAGGATATGCAATATTCTATATTATAATGATATAATGTGTATTACAATATATTTTATAATAAGTTATATATTTAAATTATAATATAATTATATATTATAATTATGTTTTGCTATTATATGCATATTATATATTATATAATCTATATAGCATGTGTATATAATATGTGTGCATATAATATAAATGCAATATTGCAATATAATTAAAAATAAATAATATAATATACTGGCCTGTCTATGATTTTATAGACATTTATATCACTTTTTAGAACAGTGAATTTGAACACCTCTTCCTAGAAAGAGTCCTAGCATTTAGGAGGAGGAATACAGGAATGAAAAAGACAAAGCAAATATTATGTTTCCAAACTTAACATGCCAAAGGGGAGGAGAAAATGGAAGAAGACAGAGAAGTATCCAGAAAGTCGTGTTGTTCTGACTATGAGACCTGGCGAACAGATGTCCAGTCTTAGACTCCCCACAGGCCAGTCAGGCATCCTCCACAATGAGCATCTACTTAGCACCTTATTTGGAGACTTGGAAGGATGAATGCATGCTTCCCACTTACAAGGTGTAGCTGAACCCTGGAGATTTTGAAAGTATAAACCTCTCCATAGAACCTTCTCTGATGAACATGACCGAGCACTTACAGCACACCTTCCATCTAAGCACAGTGTGATCCGTCAGCTCTCTTAACAAAAAGAAGAGCCCTCTTGGGTGATTTAATAACCAGACATGAAAAAGACAGCTAATAAATAAGTTTGCACTTCCTGACCAGTTCCACCTAAATGTTTGAAAAGTACATTAGTATAATGTCTTTCCTGGCTTTATTAACCCCCAGTCCACCAACACAAATGAGCCTGCTGGCCTAAACTCAGTGACTCTCATTAGTTCCCTTGGTGCATATAAAAGCATTGTATAAATAAGAACTTGCCCCCAGAAGTGTTTTGCTTTCCTTATGGAGGTTCTGACATGTTAAGGAAAGAGTTCTCCTCAGAAAGAATGCTTCATTCAAATTCTCACAATGGAAAGATGGTCTTACCACTGACAGGAAAGCTTATTGCAGCTGGAATAAGAGCCAGCCACAGCCTGAAGCCTTCCATTTTTCTCACCTCTGAGGCTTCAGTTTCAGCTCCTAAACTTTCCTTGCTGTGCATGTTAGAAAATATTTGGACGGCCCGCCGAGGAGGTTAATGGGAGAATTTGCTGTGATGTCTAAGAATTCAGTAAGTGACTCTTAGACCTTTTCTCACACAATGACAAGCAGTGTGACTTCAATATTGTGTCACATTTTAGGGAAGAGATTCTTTGTCCCAGTAGCCTTCAAAAGAGACCTGGGATTCCTCCTGGGTGAAAAGGCAAACTTCATTGGAAACTCAATAAACAGGCTTGCTCTTGTCACTTTCTTGTCCTTTTGATCCTTGCATTTTGTTTCTTAAATGTATATTAGGGTGAGGATGAGGATTAGGGCTCCTCGCCTATGCTCAGGGTCAGACTACCACCCAGTGCCCGCCTGGATTCCCTGGGCATCTTCCTTACAGAACAATGGCAAAGGGATCCCTTTCTCTGTGGCTGTTGAATAATGTGGTAGCAATTGGACACTTTGATTCTGCTGTTTCTCCATACTTGGAAAATATCTATCAGTGCTGCGAACTGACAATTGCCATAGATCCCCTGTCCTTTCCAGTCAACCAGGGAGGTCCTTGTCTCCGGAAAACATACCCAGGTGGTAGGGGGATGTGCGCAAGCTAACAATGCACCATGGGGGAGCTCTGCTTTGGAACACTTGCCACAGGGACCCAGCTGTCTACGGGGCCCTTTCCACAGTTTGCGGACCCTGCAGAACCTAACCAGGGCAGTTAAGGGAGCTCCTGGGAGAGTGAATGTGCAGATACTACAGAAGTGGCAGAAACTGGAGAGGGGCCTCTAGTTCTCATCTTATCACATGACATCTCACTACCTGCTCAATACAGACTGCAGGAACAGTGAGAGAAATGGACCCATAGGGCTGAGACCACCTGTGGTCAGTGGGCCAGCAGCTCTGCCCATCTGCAAGGAATGCTAAATCTACCTGCTGAAGCAGAATCTGCATTTTAACAAGATTCCCTGGGGTATTCCTATGCACATAAAAAGTTAAAGGGTGTGTGTGTCTCAACCCTGGTTAATTAGCCCAGTGTCAGTGGGGCCCTATAATTTAGTAGCACCTTTAGAAGCTGCATTGGGTAGGCTGATCCACAATCCTTTGGTTGGGATTCCTTTGACAAGTCCAACTGAAACAGCTAACACAGACACATGTAGCACAAACTCTTGAGCCCAGCATTTTTTAAACCTGACAAGTTTCTCAAACCAGTACTACCCCAGAGCACATCCTTCCTAATGTCAGAATTCAAAGGTAAGAGTTAATATACTTAGTTGTAGAGTACTTGTCCAGCGTGGCTCTGAGTACAATCCACAGCACCATCACCTCGACCGCCACACACCTCAACCGCCATAACCAACCAACCAAATAACAATGACAAAAAACACAAAAGAACAAACAAAATCCAACACTTTAATAAACGCCAATAGGCATCAGTGGGCAACAATGCAGCATTCACAATGTGGGAAAGTGATGCCATATATGATAAGGGTACAGTGTTGGAGAACCCATCATAACTTGGAAGTTAGTATTTTTTGTCACCTAAAAGACTAGTTTTGAATGGAAGAATAGAGACTTTTCCACCTGAAAGTTCCTGGATCATTGTTGGAAAGAATTCTGAAAATATAAGAGGTTGGAACTTTTTTTTTCTATTACAGGGTTTCTCTGAGTGGTCCTGGCTGTCCTAGAACTAGCTCTGTAGTCCTCCAATTCAGAGATCCACCTGTCTCTGATGGGATGAAAGGCATGCACCACTACCACCCAGATTAGGTTGGAACTTTTGACAGAAGAGAAAAGGGAAGAAAATAAGGAAGGACTCGGGATTGGTCTCTACAAACAGGTGGTGTTCCCTGTGTGTGCACCACCTGGCATAGAGTCAGAGCTCATTAAATATTTGCCAAATGAGTAGGAATATATAATTTTCCCCTTCCCTTGTCACTGTTAATATTGAAATAAGTTGTGCACAGCTATTCTGTGTTTATACCAAGGCTCTGGATGACTTTAAAACTGAAACAAAGATGCTAAGAGCACTTCCCAAGTCTCAAAGTTGAACTCCAGGCATTGCTGCCCTGTGCCAGATCTCTACACTGCTCAGTGCCTCGCTGCTTCTTACTTACTGAGAAGACATTTGCCTATCCAATAAGTCATCCATGGTTCCATAGGTCTAATGTGTAGTGAAAAGGGGGGCGGGCCCTGCTTTTCGTCTGGCCCAGCTCCTGCACGGCTAGCTTATACCCATAAGTAACAGCACACAAATTGTATTAATTTAAGCACTGCCTGGCCCATTATATCCAGCCTCTTCNCTCGGAGAGGAGAGTCATGGCGTCTGCCTGACTCGGCTTTCTTTCCCCCAGCATTCTGTTCTGTCTGCTCCACCCACCTAAGGGCTGTGTCCTATCAAAGGGCCAAGGCAGTTTCTTTATTAACCAATGAAAGTAATTCATTGGCAGATGACCCTCCTACATCACTAATGGACTCTCTTCCAAGTGAGCTACACATAGAAAAGAAACGGCCAGAGTATGTGAGTGACTTCCCAGGACTGCTGTCCTTCATGAAGTTCACTGTTCACCTTGTTGGCACGAATATCTGATATATCTCCCAATACCAGCGTGCAAATGATTGAAAAGCTCCCAGGGCCACCGATGCAGGTGTGCCTACTTCAAGCATCCCTTCGCTGAGATCTTTTTCCTCACATTGCTCTATTAGTATTGCTACCAAAAAGTTATCATCTTTTAGTTTTATCTTTTCCAATTATTTTAATTACCTGCTATAAGAGCTTCATATACCAGAACCATTCTAAAAGTGCTAGAATAGTGAGCCAGCTGTCAAGCACATCATAGGAATACTCCTCAAATTCTTGACCCCGATGGACAGAACACTGACTTTCAGTACTGAGCAAAACAGATGCCAGTCCGGTGTGTAACTAACTGCTCTACTAAACTGCCAAGATAGCCTACAAATGGCAAACATTCATAACTAACACCCAGCCTCCAAACAAGCTCTAGGTGCATTAAAAAGGTGGGGAGAGGAGGGAGAGAGGGGTCTGGGTGTTGAATGAATTCGGCTGAACCTTAACCAGATCATACATAGTCTTCTGTTCCCTGCTCTGAAGTGGGACCATGCAGGGAATGCCCCCTGTGGTGGACATCAATATCTCTTCATTTCCTCTCCCTGAAGAGCAGAGTCCATCTGCCGATACCAGCAAGGAGGGAAAAAATAAAACAGTTTGGGCGAAATCAGAATCAGCTAGAAGGATGGCTTTTCCTCACTGTTCCAGTATGAAAAATGAGTGACTAACTATACAAATTATTTTTCCAGGATTTCCTTGACATGAGAATTAATAGCCTTATTGAGTACTTTGTCATAACATAACAAATTTAATAAAAGAGGATACAACAGTAAACAATATATAAAATGATGTCACTACTCTGCAGAAAATGTACGTTGGAGACACAGTTCTACAGCCCAAACCCAATCTGGTTTTGTTTTGAATTCATTTATTTTTTATTTTATGTGCATATTGGTGTTTTGCCATGGGTATTGGCTCCCCTGCAACTGGAATTACAGACAGTTGTGAGCTGCCACATGGGTGCTGGGAATTGAACCAGGGTCCTCTGGAAGAACAGTCAGTACTCTTAAGCACTGAGCCATCTCTTCAGTCTCTTGTTTTGTTTTTTGATGCTAGAGAATGAACCCAGGGCCATGATCACTAAAAGTACCTTCTCCCACTGAGTTATGTCACCAGTCCCATCAAGGGCACTAAATATTTATCTTATAATTTTTCTATCCCTGTTCTTTCTTTCCCATAGATCTCCCAAGAGACAACACAGCTTATTAAACTTGAAATCTTACTTTTGTCCCACCTCACTTCTATAGACATTTTTCTGTGTTTTTACAGAAGAGTGCAAATTATTAACTCTTTCCTTCATTCATGCATGTAAATATCCTTTGATGATGTGTTCATGGCTAACTGACTTTTAATGTACTCCCCATAAACAAGTGTTTTGACTCAAAAAAAAAAAACTATGAGAATCACAGGATTTGAAAGTGTTCACAACTGTTACATAGACAAACTCTGGGGGTCTGACTTTTAAAAAATAAACTTCAGAAACAACAACACACACACAAAAAAAAGTGAGATGCTACCTATAACCTTTGATATACTAAATAGATTCTCAGCATTGAGATTTGGGGTTCACCCCAGACTTCCACTGTGTTACATAGGGAGAATTCTGTTTAATGATGTCCTAGCTAACTTTGGGGAGCAGTTTTGCTAAGGGACACTGGATATCATTCTCTCCCCAAGGACAGCAGAGGTAGCCAAGATTTGAGGCCAAATCAGAAGGCCCCCATTGCCGCCGGCGCGACGTCCAGAATACAAACAAACCTAGGAGCAGCGGCCGTTTGTAAGGAAGCTAACTCCGCCGCTGTGCAGAACCGAAGAAAGGGAGAAAGAGGAGGGTGCAGGCAAAGGAACTCTTTGTGTGGCTCGGCCCCAGGTGAGGTTTAGACAGTCTGGGATCAGAGTAGACATCTGTGTGTAGCCGGAGGTCCCGAGAACTTTTTCCTGGAGAGAAGCACCTGGGGCAGTTTACAGCATTCCAGCCTGGAACTCTGGTGCCAAGGTTCTGAATAAACCTTTAGAAATCGCAGCCGCTCGGGAGGACCAGGGTATGCGCCACCAGGAGCAAGCGCCGGCAAAGCCCGAGGCGCGAGGAGAGAGAGCGGGCTGCCAGAATGTTTCCCCTGGTTTCGCAGCTGGTTGGGCGCCCGGCTCTGACTGCTTACTAAAAGCCAGCGGCTGGTGGTTCTTGGAGGGTCGCAAACCAACCACTCAAATGTTCCAGGTGGCGTCACACGCAGACCTACCCTTTCTCGGAGCTAGGAGACAAGGGGCGGGTTTGGATTGCACACAATTTCAGGGACCTCCAGGAGGTGCTCTGGGGATGGAGATAGGGTGTGGTACCAGAAGAAAGAGAGCAGGGGCAGGAGTTACGCGGTTAGGAGCCCAAGGATAATTTAGGACTGGGCTTGACCCCGGGAACCTCGCGGCCAACAGGGGGCGCCCTGTCACTGTGGAAATTGGAGCTTAGCGCTCCCGGATATCCTGAGATCTGAGCACTCGCGACGCTTCAGGTGAAGGTGGGAACTCTGGAGGAGACGTGCTTTGCTCTGCGGACCCAATCTCCCAGCGTTTAGTAGCTAATTTTAAAAGGGGAATAATTTCTGGGGCCGAATTTCAACTAGGAGCACATAGAATAATGCAGCCCATGGGCTTATAAACACCCTGGTATTCAACAGAGACGGGTGGGAGAGACCAATGATGTGTGTGTGTGTGTGTGTGTGTGTGAGAGAGAGAGAGAGAGAGAGAGAG
>LOEQ01002549.1:302997-314748 GCA_001685075.1 Bramus lutescens
GGAAGGAAGGAAGGAAGGAAGGAAGGAAGGAAGGAAGGAAGGAAGGAAGACCATCCAGTAGCCTCAATTCCCAGTCAGGATTCTCTGTGGTGGCAAAATAACAAAGGCTCAGACTTGAGGTGTCTCTGTTGTGTCAAGACAGTGATGACATGGCCCTGGCTGCAACACCATAACAACCAAGGCCAGCCAGGAGTCCTCAAGTGAAATAAAAAAAAAATTTAAATCCAAAATAAGGGAAAAGGCCACCAAAAGTTTGCAACTTTAATTACTCTTCCGACCAGTTTCTTACTAGGTCTAATAGGTTTTTGTTGTTGTTTTGGTTTTGACAGTAAATAAAAATCACAAAATCTCAGGACCTTACCTATCCCCGTTTTAAGCAAAAAAAAAAAAAAAACTACGAGCTGTGTCTCTACCCTTCCTGAACTAAGAAAGCACCTATCTCTGCAGTGGCCTTAGACTAGACTCCAGATATTGTATTTTCTTAACACTCCTCCACTCCAGGAGAGGTTTTCCTTTTGTGGGGGCGGGGTTGGGGAATGGAGGAAAAGATCAGATGTGGAAGGAGAAAGGTGGAGAGCCTTTTGTGTCTGGCCCAACTGGGAGCTTCTGCTTGCTTTTTAGGACTTGTCATGTCTTTCCAAGCAGAAATACCAGATTAGAATAAAAAATAAAATTAATGAGAAATTCTCGATATGGAGGGGCACTTCCATATCAAAGAAAAACAATAAGAAATTGATGTGTCCCTGAGGGAGCTCAGTAGGGCTCCTGCTCCTAGTAGGCCTGACTTCTTTTTGACAAAATTCCTATACTCTGTCACTCCAGGGGTTGCCTCGGAAGCCTAAATCCTGGAGCATCTTCCCCATTCTGCTCACAGCCTTCCTGCCCACTCTCTTATCCCTTTTCTTTTCTTCTTTAAAACAATAATGTGTGTCTCCCTCACTCCCTCCTCCCATTGTATTTGTTGATGACCTAACACGCTCGCACCAAAAGCCACACACAGAAAACCAACAACGTGGGATGGGAGGAAAGACCAATTATGGCTGAGGCTAACAAGCTGGGAACACCCAAGTAGAAGCTGGCTGTCTCCTGGGAGACTGATGGGAAGCTTATTTTACAAGCTGTAATTCCGGCCAGGTCCCTATCTCCAGACTGGAAGTGATGCCTTCTCTCCCCTCCCCTCAGCTCTGTGCTCTAGGAATCCATTCCAAGAACTTCTGCAAATTCTTCCGGAGAATCTCTCTGACCAGGTGAAGAGAGCAGAGGTGTTTTCTAAGCTTGTCTTTAGAATATCATGCTTAATTTTAAGTCAGTGGCAGCTGTTGTCAACACTGAGACATCATTGTGACATCTACATGAACACCACCTGGATTCACCTTAAAAAGCACCGTGTGTATGTGTGCATGTGCAAGCGCACACACACGCCCATGTGTGTATATGTGTGTGTGTGTGTGTGTTTTATTTCACTGTTAGATGATGAATCAGAAAGCTAGGGGTGCTAAAAGAAACAACAAATTAAGTTACATTCATACCTGGATTTAACTCCATTTTGCTAATTAGCAAACGCCAGAGCATTGTAAGGTGAGGATGTCAGCAGCACTGTATTCTTGACTTAAACATTTTTAGCCTAGAAGGGAAATGTCAGCATCACAAATGTGTAAAGAAGTCTAGGTTTACTTCATGAACTGGGGCTTTACTGCCTACATTGGAAGTTTGAAATGAACCATGAATGTGTTGCTTTTTAAAAGGTCGCTTTGCTTTTGTAATTCTGCTCACATGTGTTTAAATGGTTCGGAACCAATTTACTTCCCCCATATAAAAATTAGTTTCCCCCAGTTTCATTTATTTGAAAATGATAAGGAAGCTCCAAGAATACACAGATGCTTGGGGGTGTATTAGATCATAAGCTATATCGACCGAAATAGAGTTATCTATGTGTCTGTGAACTTGTTTGCTTCTCAGGAATTTGATTTACATTTATAAAGCAGACATAACTGTATAGTGAGTTCTCTTTGGCTGTTGTTTCCTTGCTTAAGGCAAAGCATCAAATTCTTAACTTGAAACCATGAATGTTAAACGTGCGATACTTAAAAATATAGAACGTAATCTTGGAGTGTTTGGAGGGTAAGAGGAGAGGCGTGAGGAGGGTGGGGTAGAGAATTGGAAAGAACAGAGAAATAGGTGGCATTTTCTGTGAAGGAATGAGGGGCAAGCATAAGCCAGAACAGGACCTGGGCCATAGAGAGCTCTGTGAGGTCAGTAGCATCTTTAACCAAGAAATGGTATAGGCCTGAGGAGTGCGCGCCTAGTATGAGACTCTGGATTCCACCTTCAGCATGCAGAAAAAATATATATATATATAATACAGTGCTTCACCTTATATAAAATATACAGTTCTGCTCAAGCTGTTTACCTTACCTTTTAAGGCTTGTTCTAAAGTAAGATCGACTCTCTATTTCTCCCTGCAGTTCCAACCTACTAAGAGAAGGTAGAGTTTCCACTCTATGTCTTGCCAATTGAGAAATTTTCCCAGAATAGGGAGCCCATTTCTTGGCAGGAATCCCCCCTTTGCCCTGTCATTGTAGGCCCTTGCCCAACAGGGCCCCCATATTGCTTATCACAACTCTCTTCAGTCCCACCCCTACTGAGTGGAGCTTTCCACTTGCCACCAACCCTGTGATGTGTTGTCACCCCCTGAGGGAAGTCAGAACTTAAGAGTAATGCTTCTGGGGCTTAGAGTTTGGGAACTTCCTCAGCACTGGCCCCTCAGCTCTCCATCTTGGACAGGTGATTTGTATTTCACCTCAGTAATCTTTCATCTTCCCAAAGCTTCAGACTGTCACTGTGCTGGGACACCCCCAACTCCAAAGCAGTAGGAAGCCTGTCTTCCCAGAATTCCAGATTCACCTGAGGAGAAGGAAGTTGGAAGGCACAAGGGAGGATAAATCTTAGGGGCCATGTGGCAGGACAGAAAAAAATGCCACTCCTTGTCCTAGTAGAGATTTGAACGGAAGTGTCCCAGGTTAAGTTGATTCGTGTTTCTATAATGGAATTGGCCTGGGATTGTGGTCCCTCAAAGTCAGCCAGATCTGAGCTACATTTTCTTTGCACCTAACTCTGGGACAGCTGGGTAAGGCAGGAAGGGAGGTGACAGTGACTCAGCAGCTAAATAGATGGTTCTTGAATTGTGATTAGAAAGACAAAATGCCAGAGAAAAAGAAAATGTCAGGGGCAGAGACCCACCGGCAGCCGTGAGGACTTAGAACAATGCACACTGGCAAATTATTTCAGAACTGCAGCTTCTCAGCCGGCCTTATTCCTTGCCAGGAGATCTTGACAGCAGGGTCCAGGAATGTTCAAAGCCAGCCTTGCTTCTGACCTCCTCCTGACCTGCACCTGGTGACTTGATGACACAGGTGACAACAGAGACAATTGCACCTACCGCCCACATTGGGTCTCCCCTCCCCCCACGCTCCTGCCCTGCTGACAGAGAAGCAAAGCCCCTGCCCCCCACCGCACTTTTCTTTCTCAGGACTTACATACAGATGCAGATCTAGTAAACACCTGCTTTCCAGCTCAGACTCCTAATGGGGATGCTGACCTGGCACCTTGGTCTATATGTCTTTTGTGGAGGAATTGACGCTGGTGGTGTAGGGTTGGGGGGAGCTGTTGTCAGCAAGGAACCAGCAGGTAGCATGCCACTGGTCTGCATGTGGGTATACCTTATGGTGAGGGTTTAATATCCGCTTGGACAGACCCTGGTGACACAGTGTGGAACTGGGCAGAGGCCGTTATCCTCCTCCAAATTGTGCTCACCCTGAGCACCAAGGCCTCCTTATTTTTAGGGCCATGATGCTGGCTATGTCTGGGATTTTCTGCAGTCTTCGTCTTTTCCACTGTGACATTTCAGAAGACTCTTAGGTGACTGGACTCAAAAGTCGACTCCATGAACAGGGATGGTCAGCTTTTGGAGATGAGCAGAATTCTAGAATCAAATCTACTTCCCACTAAAAATGGCCTAGCTCAGATCTTAGATTAAGATTGGGTACAGGAGATCCATAAAAACGGAAACTTTTAAAGACAGCGGAAATAGAGAAGATGCCATTTGGGAATTGATAATGGAAAGGACAAGTAGGGAAGGGTATGCAATTTATACTTTGTCCTCTTAGGTTTTAATTAATACCCCTCTCTCACCAGAAGAGTTTGCCAATTAAAGGCCAGTCTCTCTTGATTCCTTTGCTTTAAAAGGACATTTTGATTCACCCAGGCAAGCAATTAACCCCACACACACACACACACTGCCCCACTCCCAAGCCTCTTCCTTCCCAAAGCTCTGAGCAAGCTGAGTCCTATCTGCTCCTAGTATCCAGCATAGAGCCCTGGCTGGGGACTAGATTCAGGTGCTCATCAGCAGTTATCAGAGTGCCAGGATTATCCAGGGAGGTCAACCCTGGACCCCAAGCCTACTCCTTCATTGATAGTAGAAAACACTGTTTAGATTTTGGCTTTGCTGGGTGTGCTACTAACAGTAACTACAGGAACTAACCCTGAAAGACACTGGATCTCAGTCCCTCCCCAACCCCAACCTCCATCCTCCAGTCTCTTTCTCTCTTTCTTCCCTCCTCCGTTTTCCTCCCCCTCCCCATCTCCCCCTCCCCCATTCTCCCCTCCCTTCTGTCTTATTCTTCCTTCTCACACCTCTTTGAAGGGCAACTTGACTGCATTTCCTTTACTTTCTACCATTTGTAGTTAACTCCCTCCTGGCAGTGGGGCACTAGGCCTTCATCTTAAGGTGCTCATCACTCCTAAAGGGCAACCGATCCTGAGCTTCCCAATCTGTGAGGAAAGTGCTCTTTTGCATATTTTGTTCCTCTACAAGTCCTTACCTGGATAAAGTACTCGCTGGAACTTCCATTCCTCCTCATTCCCTTCCCCCATCCAAGACCCAACAGACGTTAGGGTTAGTCTTTGATAACCTCCTTGCAGAACAAAGTTGGGGCGCATGTGGCATATCTACAATCCTCATTGTACCCATACAAGCAACCTTGGGTCCTCCAATCAGGTATTTGGGGAGTGGGGAAGGTAAAATAAAGTGGCAAAGCCACACTCTGAGCATTGCCTTTTAATGACCTTAACAAGATCACCATTTACTCCTTCCTTAGAAATGGAAAAGGGAGAGATGCTTGATGCTCAGTATTGCCAGCCACCAGTGGCCCTTTCCTTCCTGCTCTACCTTAAGCTTGCCAGAAAAGATTGCACCAGTGAGGTGGATACCTTGTCATCCGTTTGTGTAAAGCAGATGTAATTGCCGGTCAACCAACGCAATACAAAAATTTAGTACATACTCTGAAGGATTATAACTTAAAATTCAATAATTATGTTTCAGAAAGCTAAATAGGTGAGTTTTCCCTCACCTTTGGACAGTTAATCTGAAATGATTGGTGTTTTTTTATGTTTGATTTTGTTAAATTCAGAAGCTTTCTCTTCCAAGGCTGATATAATAAAATGGAATTCCTGTCATATTTATCTAGCCTCCGTCCATGGGATAAAAGGTACTTTTCAAATGAGATCACCTCAGCTCTATTCATGAATTGCTATTATCAGCTAACCACAAGCAAAAGCGCCTTCAAATGCCACCAATTTTAAATCGGTTCTTCCCAGGATGCAAAACTCCTAGCCCTTTTAAATCTAAGAAGTCACTAATTGTGCCTGTGAAATAACCAATTAAAAATAAAACAAAAAGCATTTTCAACTTACAGATTTTTAAAATTTAAACTAGACGTAGTTTAACAGTATGGCATGTTCTGAACAGCAAGCAGGGAATTTTTTTTTCAGTGAATGATGAGAGGTGTAGTTCAGTTGGTAGACTGCTTGACTAAAACGGGCAAGGCCTTGAGTTCAATCCCCAGGGCTGGAATAAAAAAAGCGACATATTGTGTTTAGAAAAATAGAGAATTGCTCTTGATATTAGGTAACACTTTTTAATATAAAGATTCCCTGGAGAAACCAACACATTGAATTTCTTTGCTCTTTTCATTTTAAAGGATAGTTTTCAAAGAGGTTACAAAAATGCATTTGAAACTTTAACATTTTGGGCTCATCGATCTTCCTGTTCAATCGTTCTCAACTATTTCCTTCCATGATGTCTGGAGCGCCTGGTTCATACCCTGAGCAATACAGAGAAGAAAGACTTGGCTGCCTTCACACTGGTGTTTGGTGTGTTGCTGTTCACAGCCGACTGACACACTCTGTTCCCATTGTCACTGGCAGCACTATGTACTTTTGATAGGAATAAAACTAGTTACTCACTTGGATTTTATAAACTTTCTCTTAATTATATGTTTGACCAAAAGAGGTCAATGCTAACTAAACCGTTCTTGCAAAGAGTTTTAGAAATATTTCTTAATACTTTTCTTTTTAGAGCTAAAAATACTACATTAAGAAGTTGCTGGAGGAAGCACATTTATTTGTTATTTTTAGATTGTTTAGAAAAGCTCAGTACAACATTGAAAATATTTCTGGACAAAACTACAAATGTTCTCTGTGGGAAGGGGATTCGTTGGGAGTGCGAGGTGACTGCCCGAACTTTCCCTATACTGGTGCCCAGGATCACCAACTCACCACCTCCGAAGCACAGACAAGGCCACGCTAAGCTTTGAAAAACAATTTAGGGGAAACTTGCTGATATTTTTTTAGCACACAGTAAACTGCCATGACACTGAGACAGAAATTCTGTTTGGTGCAAGCGGCAACCCCCCCCCCACAATCTATCAGTATTTACATGTGTATTCAGCCATGAAATTGAATACTATCAGAGCTGGAAAATGCAAATCAAATTAAAAGCAGAGAAGAGAAAATTGCCTTTGGAATTATAGTACCCAGGAGTTCCAGAGTGTTTGCTTAAATGGAAAATTTTTTTAAAGTAACGGAGAGTGTCTAAATTGCCCTCTCACCGTCGTCTCCCCACTTCCATGGACCAATTCTTTAATTTTACCAAAAAATATCGTCCACTCTGGGTACAAACCGTCCACCACTATAACAAATCACACTTCGTTTTTCCAGAACATAGCTTTTCTTAAATATCAAATTGCCCCCGTTAAGCCACGTGTCCCTAAAATCAGGCTTGCTTCAGCATCCCCGATTCATATTCGGAGCTGAGCAGCGGTTGCTGTGCTCCACTGGCACGCTCAGGGGTGCTCGGCGCGTGCAGCCCCGGCCCTAGAAGCCATGTAACTCGCATGGGCCGGGACTCTGAATCTGTGGATTGGTGAGCCGAGCTGCCGGTGTGGCCCTGGTGGTTTCCAAGTAGCCGACCACTGCAGATCAAACTCCTGAGAGACAGCGGACCCAGGTGGAATGCTTCTCTTCTCTGCTCTCACAGTCCGCTGGGACGCCGCAGGGCCAAAAGAAAAGGAAAACGCCCGCCTAGTGTCGGGGAGAACGGGTAAATAAAAGAGCGAGAGAAGCAGGATCGGGGCAGGTGAGAGGGGCAACCTTTGGCCCAGCGATCCAAGTTCTAGAATGTGGAGAACCCATCCTTGTCGGCCTTGATAGCCATCCGGGCGAGACCAGACCTACTCCAGTGTCCCCACAGTGGGCACTTTACTTCTCTTCCACCCCTCCCCCACGACCTTCGGGACCCTGGGAAAACCAAACTTAGTCTCTGCTTCAGGTGCCAAGGTCAAGCAGCTTTCAGAAACAGTGTTGGGCCAAGTGTCAGCCAGACCAAGGCAGCCACGTCCACCTGGGTTCTAAGTGAGGGGTGCTGGGGACCCCCGCAGTGGCTAGGCTGTGCTAACGTGGGGTAGAATAAACTTTCATGTTACTTGGTGACCTCTGAAGATTTTCATTTCTCCCTTCCGACACTTGCCCACCCCCTTCGGTCCCAAATATCCTTGACTCTAGCCCGCAGTCGCAAAGAGCAACGTCACTTTTTCTTCTCTGGGGAGGAAGACAGTTGAGCGGCCTGTGCATCATTTTTTTCCTCCCTCCTGTCTATCCCAGACCTGGTGGTCCGAGGGCCAGCCCCAGTAACAGAACGATAACTCTTGTCCAGCCGTGGGCAGCAGTGGAAGCCGGTTTCACTCGAAACTTGCCGGTCTATTTTTTTTTCCAGGAACCCCAACGGCGCAGAACTGTGCCACCGCGCCTAGAAGACAGCCTGAGGCTCCTGGGCAGATCCCGTAAGTTCCAGTTGGGGAGATTCCGGAACCCTTTTCCAAAGAGTGTTGTTGCACTGATCGCCGCGTGTGTGTTGTTTTAAAAACCAAGCAAAGGAAACAGCAGCCAATTAAAATGAAATATTTTCAGTTCCCTCCTACGTTGTCAGTGATTTGCCCCTGGGGATCCACAATTTTCCCAAGCCTGTTAACGGGTGACAATGAATGAGTGCCTCCTGTAATTTAATTTTCCTGTCACTCTAAATAGAGCTACATTGTAAACCTTAGATCTACTCTTACTGATAGCATCGCCTTGTTTTGTCATTTGCACCATAAAGACCCCCAAAAGGGACACTGTATTGTGACCGCCACTCTTGAATTATTCAAGAACTTAATGACATTTTCCATTTTAAAAAGGGAACTAATTGCCATTGATGCGAAGCATGTGACCTTCTCGGGGTGCCCAGTATGAGAATGTTACCATCTGTACATCCACACGAAGCCACAGCACAGCAAAAATAGGGGGGAAAGTAAACAAGCTGGATTCAGAATGAACACTGAAAATCGCCCATATTATTTAATTCCATTGAGGCCAGAACATATAGTTCCAAACTCTCTTCACTTGACCAAAAATCTATGTCCAATGTGTCATCAGTCTGGCCCACTTTGGGAGACCTGCAGTGACTTTTTAGTTAGTATAGACGTAGCTGTGATTCCAAAATCAAGTATCCCTTCTTAGATGTGAAATTACTTTTTGTCCTGATTGAGCGGTCTGCCCTCACCCTTTGCTGACTTTTCTTCATTTAATTACTTATTTATTGGAAAGGAAAAGGAACTCAAATTATGAAGACAGTTCACCTCAGTATTTGCTGTTTGACTCTATCATGAGTCCTCTGCAAAACCAGGCTTGCAATTCTTCATTTGTGTGGCTTTCTTCTTAAATTATTGAATTGGGTGTTTATCCATTTTGTAAAGTAGAAAAGACAGCTAATGTGTTTCCCATAGTGTTCATGCCTTTTCCCTGTTTCCCAGGAAAGCAGAGAGCATATATGTGCTTCCATCAACATCCTGTGACTTCATAAATATATATACATCTAATCTACAGAGGTCCTTGTGTTCCTGAGCTGATTGACAGCCACTAAGAACCATTTGAAAGGTGTGAAGGGGTGTTAATAAGTTGAGGAGCAAAACACTTCCCTGCGCTGGGCTCCAGAAAATACCCTGAAATTTTAAGTGAAGGTTGAGACGAGGCATGGAGATTTCCACAGAAAACCACAGTTCCTTTCAAATTGACGCCCTCAAACACGTATCCAGCTCAGCAGAGTTAAATATCCTGTGCTGGGTTGTGAATCTCAACCTCCTACCATCCCCTGCCCTCTCTCAGAGTTTCTGGAAAGAGGAATGAGATATGTGTGAACATCTAAGAAGATTTTTTTCATAAGTATCAGTATGGCCATGTCTCTGACATACCTACTCTGGAGCAGTGTGGGGTCGGCTGTGAAGTGACTGGCTGATCAGCTGGGGAACTACAAGTAAATGCTTTGTTAAAGAGCTATAGAACAGAACAACTGTTTTCATTTTTTCTTAAAAGAAACATGTCCTGTCCTTGGCGACGTGTGCTCTTGTGTTCAGTAACAAGAAAGAAGAAATGCATTAAGGATATGCAGGTTCTGGGTTATTTGTTTATTTACTTTGAAGTGCTGAGGCTGGAAACTAGGCCTCCTGTATCTAAGCACTCTCCCAGCCCACAACACATAGCTGTTACTTATTAAATAATAAAGACATTGAAGAATGTAATATAATGTGATAAAAAACAGCCCTTCATGGATCATGTGTTAAAAGTCATTTTAGAAATTTTCTTATGTATTTCTATGCTTTTTCCCCTCTTGAACAGCTTGTAGATTGTAAGAGTAGATTGAATTATTAAGTGTCTCATGTCTGAGCTCTATTGTATTCTACAGTGAGATTACTCAGGAATTCGGTATGCTATCAAAATAAAAATTCATTTACCTTTCTGTTCTTTGGACGCAGGACCACTTGAAAATCACTTCAGTACTGTGGAACGATCTAGGCATCTTCTGGATACAGGGTTTCTCTCTTCTGGCTCCATTTCTAGAACTTACTGTCCTGATTGAGTCCCACCCTGTCCTGAAGAAGTATTGATTTCCTAGAGCAAGGTGTGGAGATTTTATTCTTATTTAGTTGTTGGTTCTAGGGGGTGCGTGAGAACTTCTGATAGAGGACCATGCTTAACTCAGTTGCATCTAACCTCTACCTTCTGCCTTCCAGTGAAAACCATCTCTGGAAAGCATTCCCATTTGACTTTTATGAACGAGCCACAAGATAGTCAGAAGCCTCCAGTTCTGCATCTGTGAAATGGATTTCTCACTGTTTTGATCTCTTATTTCTCCATCAAACTCATTGTGAAGTGATTCACTGAGACTTTGCTGTTGGGCGAGTCAGGTTTCATCACTCTGGCTTGTGTCTGGAATTGTTGCAAAGTTGAGTGTGCGTGTTCTGTGTTTTGGTTCTTTTCTTTCTTTTTTAATGCTGTGCACACTTGAGAAAGGATGAATAAGGCCATTATTTTGGGAAAAAAAATAGTTTCACTTAAACCTAGGCAGACACACCGTCAGACTATTTTCCAGGTTCTAAAAGGGTCCAAGAATCACACCATACAATCAGCTGGCTGTCACTTTAATTCCAGCAGAATTGCGTACAAGCTCTCAGCATGGCTACTTAGGTTCTCTTTTCTGCACTGACCCCTGTAAGCATCAGAATTACTAACACATGGTTTCTTAAAATTGCAGAACTGACAAAGTCATCAGCAACTCTCTGCCCTTCCATATTTAGTTGAATGTCTGCACTTAGGCATATTTACTGGACTTCTGAGTGTCTATGTTTCCTGCCCTGGAAAACAGCGTCAAGATAGCTTTGCTGTGGCATGGTTACCAACAGTACCTTTAAAGGAAATGCAGTTCTTCCTGTTTTGCAAATACTTGTTTCGTAAGCATGGATTGTGTTGCAACTCTGGGTCAGGATTCTGATCAGACATGGAGCATTGTTTCAGCCAAAGATAGTTATTATATTACTTAGCAGTGACAGTGTCCAGCTTGAGCAAATTGCACTGTGGAAATGGGAATACCCTGTTCATTCTAGTACATTTTTTTTTCATAGAGATCAGGGGGATTTAAAACCCTTCTTTGATTTTCTATATACTAGGTGAAACTCGTGTGTTTGTTTTTTGCTTGTTCTTTTTGGTGACATTTTAAGTAGCTAATTAAAGCATTGGTAAAAATCTATCTGGATGCATTAGGATAGGAGGGATCATTTCTGTAGTGAGAATATAGGGAGCCTCACACATGCCATCAGAAGGACTCTTCCTTTTCATTTTTCATACAATTCTAACAGGAACAGGGGAACTTTTCTTTGTTGTTTATTTGTTTGGTTTGGTTTTTCTGGGTAGCCCCGACTGTCCTGGAACTCATTCTGTAAATGGTAGCAAGGTTGGCTTTGAACTCAGAGATCCATAGTCTCTGCCTCCCAAGTGCTGGAATCAAAAGTCCAATCTCTCTCTCTCTCTCTCTCTCTCTCT
>LOEQ01002549.1:362583-374202 GCA_001685075.1 Bramus lutescens
CTGGTGCCCTCTTCTGGCCTGCAGGCATACACACAGACAGAATATTGTATACATAATAAGTACAAAAAAAAGGCTGAGGACACTACCTGTTTTCATTTTCTTTACATTTTATTTTATCTACATCTTCATTTGAAAGTAGATAAAAATACATTTAAACATAATATTACTTGAATCAAAGATACATTGATAAAGGACAACTGCTTCGTTTTCTAACGATGTTATTTTGGAGAAACTGGAGAGTTGAAGAACCAGAATTGCTAGCATATTTTAACATAAGTATCTTGCAGTTTAGTATAGAGATTCTAAAAGAGGCTTAATTCTGTTCAAATACTGAGTTTTCTGTTATCTTGTGTTTTAGCGGATCAGTGGTGTATCTGAAACTAGGTATTTTCAAATTTCACGGAACAATTGTGTAACACTAGGTTTCTATGTATTTTTTAAACAACTTTTTTTTTCTGAGATGAGCTTTTTCTGGCAAGATGAAGAATGAAGAAAATGGAGACAGTGGAGCACCTCTGAGTTCCCAGTGTGTGAAGTGCACATGGGAGGTGATAGTGGGTTGGCTCTCAGAAATGAATACAGGAAAGACAGTTGAGTAAAACAGGAGCCAGGCGGCAGAGAGATTGGCGGGGTCTGGCAATTCTGTGCTCTTTGCTTCTTCCTCTTTGAGGTTAAGTGCCTTCCAGGCATCTTAGTAGGAGTCTCCTAACTCTCCAGATATGAGCTCCCAAGTCCTTGAAACACAGCTAAAAGAGTGAGTTAAAAATTTTTTACTTAGGTTCAATTTAAATTAAAAGCCAACATCTGGGGCTGAAGAATTGGCTCAGAATTTAGCACTGGCTACTACTCTTCCAGAGGATCCAGGTTGAATTTTCACACTCATATGGTGACTCATGAGCATATGTAACTCCAGTTCTCAGGGATCAGACAGGCTCTTCTGGACTCTGTGGGCACCAGGTCAGAAGTGGTGCTCCTACATGCTTTCAGAAAAAAATACCCAAACACACACACACACACACACACACACACACACACACACAAAATCAGTACAATGGTTAAAAAGCGTCAGCTATCTCTTGGACCCAAAGTAGCTATAATATATACTACAATCACTGGGGTAAGGAGAAAAATTTATTAGTATTGCCAAGTACTTAGAATTGAGCAAAAGGGAACTGTCAACTGTTGAACTTTCTGATCTGTTGTTAAAGTAGCCCTTAAGGTTTTGAATAATTTTGAATATATTAATGGTGACTAAGATATAATAAAAAGTGAAGTCCTAAAGACATATTTAAAACATTAGAGAAAAAGAAAAAGGGGAAAAAAAAGAATGAATTTGATTTAGGAGGCATACCTTTAATTCCAGCACTTGGAAAACAAAAGCAGGCAGATCTCTGAGACTTCAAGGCCAGCCTGGTCTACACAGCAAGTTCTGGTACAGTGAGGGCTCCATAGTGAGAACCTGTCTCAAAAGTTAAATTAAAAATAAGTTAAAAAGAGAAAAGATACAAAAGTTAGGTAACGTTCCATTTTAAAAATCACTTCTGCAGATCAAACCTAGGACCCCAGGCATAGCTTGCAAGCTGTCTTTCATCAGGCTGCATCCTCAGGCCTTGGTCTTTTAGATAATCATGCTCTATAGCACAAGTTGGTTTTAAACTGGTGATCTTTTCTCCTTTGATTCCTGAGGCTGTGTTGACAGATGTGTGCCCCTGCACGGGCTATACCATAAGCCGAGACTGCTCACTTGTTTCCCTGCCACCCAGACCCGAATCATCACAGAAGCTATATTATTTGCAACACTGTTTGGCTAATATCTTAGGTGTATTGCTAGTTAGTTCTTATATCTTAAATTAACCCATTTCTATTAATCTGTGTTTCAGCACGAGGCTGTGGCCTACTGGTAAGGTTCCAGCAGCTACATGGCATCTCTTTGACTCTACTTACTCTCTATCTGTTCCAGCCTGGCTATATTCTGCCCTGCTATAGGCAGAAGCAACTTCTTTATTAACCAATGGTAATAAAACATATTCACAGCATGCAGAGGGGAATCCCACATCACTATACCAACACATTTTGAAAATAAGTAGGGTGAACACTGACACAATTCAAAGCAATGCAAGTGGAAGGATCCAAAGAAAAGAAGTTGACAGGAAATCTAGGAATCACTCTACCCCAGCAGAGCAACAAAGATCCATCCCAAATCCAAGCTGAGTAGAAGGTATTTGTATCTGGGAGCTTCCCATGTTAGTTTGGGAGCCAGAGTACCCCCAGAGAGTTAAGAGGAAACTATCAAAATAAGAGTGTGGAGGGTGTGGCAGTTTTCTTGAAATGGTACAGAAAATCTTGGGGTGTGCTTCTCAGCCTCGGTTTTTCCTCTTTATCTATCCCAGAAATACTGTAACACAGAGTTTAGTGTTTCACCCACCTCTGGTTTCTTCTGTTCACCAACTCAACACAAAGGTCTTTAGGAAAGAAAAGGCCTTGAATTCCTGGGGAAACACGCTCAGAGCTTAGCTGCCCAGGAAGGGCTACTGAGCTGACTCTATGTGGCAAACACCAAATGCCTAGTAGAGATAAGTGGAGTGAGGCCAGGTTCAGCAGGATGAATCATTTTCCTAGGTCTAAAGGGGTGTGTAGAGGAGGATGCCTAAGGTAAATATGGTAACATGGGTTGCTATCTGGGCATCACCTATAAAATTGATACAAACACCTGACCTGTCTAAACTGTCTAAACTGCCTAAGCCATCCATGCTCTTTCCTAATACATCTAGACCACGGCTGTATCTTACAGTTTGCTTTGGGTTTGCGGTCACAATTCAGGGACACTGCATTCCTTACCTATCTCCCTTGTCTGCAAACATCAGAGAGGAGCAGGCTGGAGCCCTAGGTGGCAGGGACTGGGCTTCAGCAGCTGACTGGCTAGGTAAGTTCCATTGGCTGTGGGGCGGCTGAGTTCTATTTTCTTCTGTACATAAAGATAAGAAGCTGAGGGCCCCTTCCGAAAGCAAACACCCTTAATTTGAGCCACTGCCTCCCCATGATTCACCGGATGGAATTTACGATGGGGCTTTACCCCTTCCTGAAAGAGTAGCAAATGAATCAATCCTAATAGGAAATATCAATCCATGCCAGATGCATTTTGGAGACCACAGGGCAAGGTTCTCTAAGAAGGCCACTGCCCTTTAATAGTGTTTTGCCTGCATGAATGATAAAGACCAGTTTGGATGGGTTGACAAGTCACTTCAGCTGGGAGCAAAATAAGTCTGTGCGTATGCCAAGATCCACACTGCCCCTCTAGCATCAAGAATCCAGACAAGACTTCACGAATGCTTTGCTGGGCAGCTGGGGTGCATTCAAAGCTGAGAAACTACTCTAATCTTTGCAAAACCAACAAAGATAAGCAACAGCTTTAGCCGGCTGAACTGAGCTGATGCTTGGCTGCACAATGCCCTGGTGACCATTATCCCAGCTCCGACCGCCGCATGGCACTGCTTGAGCATGCTGGCAATATTTAACAAGTCTTGTACCTGTTCCCACTGCAGAAGAGCCTTTGTCTGAACGCTGTCTCTGCTTGCCACTCAACAACGAGTGAAAGCCTCGGCCCATCGTACCAGTTTCATAACTGCCCTGAGGGTGGTGTATCCTATTATGTAGTCACAGGACATCTTTGAAAGGGAGACCACTGGAACTGGTGTCTGCTTGTCTGTCCTTACCATTAGCACATGCCAACGCCAAGCAAGGTCTTGCTCACCTTCTTTGAGAGAAATTTTTTGCAAACCTTGGAATGATTGTTATTGTCGTTCTTTCTTGGTTAGCTAATTTTAAATTGGGGCTTTCTCTGTCTTTCTCTTAGACAAACACAATATTTCCTGCCAAAATCTCTAATTCACACATTGTCAGGAGTTTGTAGATTAGGTTAAGCATTTGGCTGAACCGTTTGAATGTAATGTTTCTATAGATCTAAAACAATTGAATACTGACATTTCCATGTGTTCACATATATGACCTCATGAAATTGTCCTCTGTTAGAGTTTGGAAAAGATAACTAACAGTTAAATTTTTGTTTAAAGGTGTATTTGGGGCAGAAGAAATGGCCCAGTGGTCAACAACCCTTCCATCTTTTGCAAAGGACTCAGGTATATCCCCAGCACCCCGCACTGGTGGTTCACAACCCCCTGTAACTCCAGCTCTAGGTAACCAATACCTTCTGGTCCCCCTAGGCCACCTGGGCTCACATGGTCATACTCACACATGGAAACACACACATACACATAACTGCATAAAATTAATCTTCAAAGCAATAAAAAAAATCTCGTTCATCTGTTTCTCTTTTTATCCCATCTTGTCTGCCCTGATTTGATGACTCCCCTTGCACACCCCATCTTCCTTTTGGAGATGTCTTGAGACTGTGGCTCTCTGAGACACACCTTCACAATGTTATCTGCAGGAATCAGCTTGACTGCCAGAGGCATCCTTGAAATGGACCTTCAATCTCTGCCCTCAGACATCAGATGGGGACAGACAGCACAGTTGCTGCCTGCTGTGGTCTCCCTGGGACAGACTCCCAGGACAAGGCTTTCTATATCTTATCAAGGAAACTAGGTTTGACCTTAGACAAACATTGAGCAGACTCAATGATGTGGGAGTAGTTGAAAACATTTCAGCTCATGCTTACATGTCATTCCAAGGGATGTATCTACTGCCATTCCTCCAGCCAGGAGCCAAGCATGATGGCCTGACTTCATTTGACCTACACCATGGTTGTGTTCTAAACACAGTTCTGCTAAAGAACAGACAGAATGAATGGAACTAATATATTAATAGGTACACAGGTCTCTTTCTAGAGATTTAGAAAATAATCACCTTTTAGAGAAAAGTAACCAGACAAGCTTAATTCAAATTGTTTATGAAGGACAGAATTTAAACAAAGCAAGAGGAGGGGAAACCTTTTTGGATTTTCCCACTCAGAATCTCCAGGCAAATGGAAATATACTAGAAGATTGAGGGTCACTATTGGAAATGCCAGAAAGTAGAATTCTTGCATGTGTTCCTACCATTCCTTAATGCTAATTTTAGTATGAAGTGTATTGTTTTTTTCAGGCAATGGAATGTTAAATACACATTGTGCTTATTGTATGTGTGTGTCCCCATGTTCTTGTGCTTTTTGTGATTACACCCATATATTGGTGCTTGGGTTGTTTCCACCATTCGGCTACCATGAACAGTGCCCACAGTGGAATTGTAGAGACAATGGCAATGCTATGTTATAGCCTCTGAGGAACTGGCAACTGCTCTCTCCAGAGCTGTGGCACCATTTGCTTTCTGTCTGGCAGGGTTCATGCATTCTAATTTCTTTGCATCCTTGCTAGCACATTACTTTCAAAACCACCCAAGGCTGCCATAGAGAAAGTGAAGTGGCACTGTGCTGTGGTTTTAGTTGTACTTTTCTGGAGTCTTCATTGTCTGCACAAAACCTTTGCAGCGAGCGAGTTTCCAACACAAGGTCACACTGCGGCCTCTGCTATGGTCAGGAATGACCTGTCAGTTTGGGGGCAGACCCTCATGGCATCTTTTAAAAACCTCTGTATGTCTTAGAGTGCTGGTGCCCAACAGTGTCATTGCTGTTAACATTGTTCCTTCTCCTCTTCGTCTTCCATTTTTTCCTTTCTTGTAACATGGAGGGGCCTGCTTGTTGGGGTTTCTGTCCTGTCCGGTACCCCACAGCTAGCAAGCCCCAAAGAAAATCAAACAGAGATCTCCATAAGTTATAAAACTGATTGGCCCATTAGCTCAGACTTTTTATTAGCTCTTGTAGTTTTTATTAACCCATTATTCTTATGTATGCTAGCCACACGGCTGGGTACCTTTCTCAGCCAGGAAGATCACATGTTGCCTCTTTGGTGGTCTGGGCAGGAGTGAGAGGAATGGGCTTCCTCCTTTCCAGCATTCTCCTGTTCTCATCACCTGCCTCTGCTTTCTGTCTGGTTGACACACCTACATTTCCTGCCTGGCCAATCAGCGTTTTATTAAAATACATGATTGACAGAATACAGACAATTTTCCTGCACCACCTTCTCCTTTTTTCCCTCTTCCTCCTCCCTTTTCTGCTCACCCTCTTCTTTTTGAGACAGAATATTGCTATACTCAGCCTAGACTGGCCTCAAGTTCACCACCCTCTTCTTGACTCAGCCTCCCTAATGCTGGGATTACAGGTCTGTGCCATTATACCTGATTTAATGATAATTTAGATAGGGTTATAAATTTTAACACAGCCTTCAAAGTCAACACTAGAACCATCTATTGTCTATGAGCAAATGAAAATTTTAACATAACATAGGAAAACAGTGCAGGTGATTGCACACATTTCAAATTAATAGAGAACCATCAGTCCTGGCCTGGAATTGTTTCTAAGGGTTTTACTGCTATTGGTGAGGACAGGCTACAGTAGACTAATGAGTACCCTACACTGATTTCCAGGCAGAGGCTGAGGAACTGGATCCCTGACTCTAGAGATAATTGGACTATCCCTGTAGTCACAAGGGAGACTGCTCTTCAAGGCAGACTTCCATGGTGGGCTGGAGTTTTGAAGCTTAAACAGACCAAGTGTGTTCATAGAATACCAGCAAAGGGTGCATCTGAGGCCCAGAGCTGGCAGGAATGTGTTGAGCCAAGTGTGTAATGCAGGGTGTAGATGGGAAACATGAGTCAGACAGGGAGCTACAGGTAAGCCTCTCTACCATGAAGCAGACCTGAGAATAAGCCTTGCTTCTGAGCCTGGAGCCCTTTGTCCTATGTTGGGTTTTCTGAAGGTTCTAGTTAGAGCCTCCAGGAGCAATCTTAGTTTCTAGGAGCTCCTGTGCATATTAGCCAAGCATCATCAGTATCTTGATGTTGCCTAGATGACTCAAATGGGCAGCTGAATGATGGAGAAGGAAGAATCTGGGGTTGAAAATAATAGGTATAGGAAGAAGAATTTATTATATCATAGTTTAAAATAGAAACCCTGGTATACATAAAAATGTAGAGGAAATGAAGGTGGTGATGGAAGAAGCTACCACTTGTTGCCTTGTGGCCTCCTGGTTGCTGCAGATGCTGCAGCCTGTGCCTTGTGTGGNGATCCATTGCTAAGGAAGGATGATGGCTGACAGCCAGGCTAGGTCATGCTGCCAAGGACAGAGAGGTGGCTATGTCTTGTGTCCTCTGCACTGTGGCTGACCCAGCAAAGGCTGCACTCAATAAATGTTTGTAGGGCTAGTGAATGGAAGCAGGAAGGCATGAATTCATGAAAAGCAGCCCACGACACGGTCCCTGCCCTCTAGGGACATACAAAGGGGCAGCTGAATAGACATTACAATGACAATAATCGGATGGCAGTAATAGTTCCTGCATGGGTGGGGATGTGTGTCTATACACGCGGTCCTGCAGCCCCGGAAACCGAGGGAGGGCTTTTGAAAACTCTGTTTGGTAGCCATGGCCTCTCTTATCTTTATTAATGTCCTGCAGAGCACTGTCATCTTGCCCCCTTCTAGATAGAGCAGGTAAACAGGAACATTGCAAAACCCACCAGTTGCCAGAGATACAGAAGCTCACCTGTTGGTCAGAGAGGGAGGTGAGCAGAGCCAAGGACCTGGCCTTTTGCATGGGAATTGGTCTGTTGACTTTGCTTGACTAACAAAGTTTCCCAAAGATCTCCAGTCTTCAGAGAGATGAAGTTGATCAAGTTAGAGCTCATTGTCAACTAATGCTTACTGTTCATAAAACTGTAAGAGGGGATAGAGCACCCACAGGCTATGGGGGAACTGGGGATCCCTCCTTGGTCATCAATCATCTATCCAGCCTGACCTTTAGTAACCCACAGAGCTTTGTAGGATTGCAAAAGCAAGTAGCATACCTTCTGTTTTTTCTGGCCTAATGGTTATCCACATTCAGCAAAAATACAATTATTGACTTCAAAAACATCCAGGCTGAGGTACACTTGTCTGACCTGGCTGGGTCTCAAAGGTTATGGGCTTTCTTTTTTTAAAGGAAATTCATGTTTAGAGTAAGCCATCTTGAGGATGTGACCCAACATCTAAAAGTGAAATCTCCCATGCTTCATCTGCCACACACATCACGCAGTCAGTCTACAGGTGACTACTTCACACATCTTCATCACATCTGCAATTTGAGACTTGAGACATGTCATGTGAGTGAGGTCAGGTGTATAGCTTCCTAATTGTGTCACTGGGATAACATTTTAAAAACTCAGATTTTCGAACACTGAAGGTGAAGGATGTTCTGTCCATGCTTTCAAATATGTGTTTCTGGTATTTTAATTGCTTTGTCACTCACAGAGCTGAGAGGTCACAGTTCTCTCAAGCAGAGTCTAGCTCAAAGGCAAGGATATGGTCATGGCCAGCTAAACTTGTGTGCCATGTTGCCTCTCACTGGCCAGCAGCACTAGTGTCCCGTAAGACCACCTCCCCCACACAGAGCTTCAGTATTCCGACGCTGTATAAATTCACCTCCTCCTCTCCTGGTCACTCTCAGGTCCCTTTTCCTTTCCTTTTTCCCTCATGGCCCATAATGATTTTCTAGAAGGAAATGTTTCGGGATGACCTTAGATCACTGGTAGGTGGCGGATGGAACAGGGGCATACAGATTCACCCCTGACTACTAGCCAGCACTGTTGACTCTGAGCCCAGGGGCAGCTGGCGCACGGTCTTCCTCTGTTGTAGAGACCTGATGGTGACCAGGTCTCAGTCAGCCTGCCTGATCTCAGCCAGCCTGGCTCCAGACGGTTTAGCCCCAGCCAGCAAGTCTTAAGGCCTGGCCAAGAGCTCTTATCTCATTTAACCTACACAGTGCTCTTCAACTACACCAGGCTGTGTGTTCTTACACTGGGGTGGTAAAAGGCTGCAGGAACAGATTTACCCCTATTTACCAACGAGGCTTCACCCCCATGGGCTTCCACAGCGGTTTTGTTTTTGTCCTCTTAACTAAATGACTCTGTTTTTAAATGAATTATTATGTAGAGACATTCATATTTAAGCCCAAGGAGACATTTGATAAGCTTAGTGACTAGCTACCATCCATCTCTTACATTAAAATTATAACCCGACCTATTTTAAAGTCAAAGAGAAACACACTGTGGTTTTAAGGTTCACATCTAAGAGCAGCTTATAAAAGAAGCAGACTTGGACGTATTTGCATTATGAAAAAAATCTAAGTACATCAACTTCAGCATACAGTTTAAAGGAATAATAGGTTACACAACCTGGGTAAAATTTGACTCATATGAGGGCCAAAGAGATGGCTCAACAGTTAAGAGTGCACAGTGCTCTTCCAGAGTACGTGAGTTTGATTCCCAGACCTGACATCCAGTGGCTCACAACTACTTGCAACTCCAGTTTTAGAGAGTCCAAGGCCTCAGGCCTCTGAAGGCAGCCACTTGCATGGCATGCACTCACATAAACACAGACCCATGAGGGCACCCACTTACATGACATGCACTCACATGGGCCCATACCCATGAGGGAACCCACTTACATGGCATGCACTCACATAGACACATATCCATGAGGGCAGCCACTCACACGACATGCACTCACATAGACACATACCCATGAGGGCACCCACTTACATGGCATGCACTCACATGGACACATACCCATGAGGGAACCCACTTACATGGCATACACTCACATAGACACATACCCATGAGGGCACCCACTTACATGGTATGCACTCACATGGACACATACCCATGATTAAAAACAAAACAAATCATAAAAACTTCAGTCATAGAAGTGAACATATGTATGGAACACTAGGCGAAGAAATTCTGCCTGCAATCTTGATGTTCTTCACAGAGTCCAGAAAAGGGCAGGGAAGCTGTGTTCTGAGCTTGGCACCTGAACGCTAACCCAGTAGAATCCCCGAGAGTGTCCCACTGCAATTGGCTATGTAGTTTGCAATTACAGTCTCAAAATCATTCCAGAATAAAGAAAATCAATTATTTACTCCTCCTCCACAAACCCCAAAGGGTTGTAGGTTAGTGTGTACCACAACGGTAGGACACTTACCTAACATATATGAGGTCCTAGTTGTCATCTTTCACACCCCCAAAAGTAAATGAATGCCTTATACCCCTTAAAATGCACATGGCAGTGAAAAGTCACCTGAAAGTCATAAACCCTTAAGCTGTTTTAGATAACAAGCATCTGGATGAAACAGAAAACTGTTTTATTTGAAAATGGTAGTCTACCTTCACATTAAATTTAAAGTGGGAAGAAGACTTTTTAATTTTAGTCTAAAAAAATAAAATTATGAGCATGCATGCATCAGAGTGTGGTTACGCACAGCGACCATGGAGTTCAGAAAAGGGTGCTACATCCATTTTAGCTGGAGTTAGAGGCACTTGTGAGCTAACTCATGATGGCACTAGGGACCAAACTCAAGTCTGCTGAAAGTACATGCTCTAGACCTTTTAGACTTTCTGACGAGATCCCCTGGACTAACACGTCAATGCAGAGCCAGCTCTATCATCCATCTCTTGCTGGGCACTCTGGCTTCTTAAGAGTTGTCAGAAAAAGGAGATTTCCTTCCTTCCCTCTTTCCCTCCTGCCTTCCTTCCTTTATTTTTCTTTCTTTCTTCTTTTTCTTTTAAATTAAAAATCATTTACTTAGGAACCATATCTGAGAACATTATGAAAAAAGAACTCCAAATGACACTCCCCCTCTTGTGCATAATCCACACAAACAATTGAAAGTGAAGATATATTTTATAAGATTTTTTTTCTATTGAAACAGATTTTTTTCATATAATATATTTTGATTCCCCCTCCCCATACTCCTCTCAATTCCTCCCTACCTCCCCTCCCATCTGGATCTACAGCCTTCTAAAAATTTTATTTCATTATTTCTTAGATCCTGTTCTCTTTCTAATGAGAGACAGAAAGGAGACTTTCAGTCACTTAAGGATGCCCCAATGGTGTGCCTAGCCCTAGGACAATCACTGAAGCACTCAGCATGCTTGCTAGTGTGAGTAGCACTCATTTTAGCTCTTTTTTTTAACAAACTACTCCCCGTGAGAGGAATGGAAAGAGAGATAGTTAGAGATCGGTAAAGATAGAGAGATTGCTATTGGTCTCCAGTTGTGCTGACTGGGCCCTGTGTGCTAAGGACAGGGGCCACTCATGTGCTCTGCTGCTGCTGTGACTCAGGCCTTGCCATAGATGGGGACAAGGGACACCTGAAGCTCCAGCAATTTCTTCCACAATGGAGGTGGGATGGGAGAACTCTGGATCCCCAAGCTATGGCAGAGACACAGCATCCTCACTCTCGGACTCTTGGGGGAGTTTTCTGGCTTTTTCTTTAACCATAATTATTGTAGCAGTCACCAAGGGTAGCTCTGCTGGATTCAGAAAGATCGTACCTGGAGAGACCCTAGGAAACTTCACAAGCACACCCCACACGGAGTGTCCCCTCAACAGGTGGACTGAGTGAGTTCCCTTCTGAGTGGAGGACAGAAAGTTTCTCTGACTTGGTTTCCTGAGTAGGAGCAGATGATTCTCACTGGCCCCTCCCCCACCCCACAGCAAGGAAAAAGAATGACTTCTTTGTTCCGGGGTGAACTTA